>JACBKR010002059.1:0-37366 GCA_014218235.1 Colocasia esculenta | reverse complement strand
GCTTAAGCAATGAGGTTACAAGCTCGTCCTTTTTAGGGGGGGATGAAGAACAGTCCACAAAGAGGGCTTGGTGATAAAAAAAAAAATAAAAAGGATGGTGAGAAGTGTGTGAAATGTGTGGTGTGTGGATATGGCATGTAAAAAGCGTAAAATAAAGAAAAGAAATGTGATCGCCAGGCACGCGAGGGTGCCGAATGGAGACGAACGGCGAGGGGTGTGGGATGGAAGAGTGATCGCGAACATACCTTTTTGGAGGGAGATTGCGCGGGGGATGATGTGGGTCCTCTCTTCCTCTACGAACACGGCCGGCCGCGGTAGAGGGCATTTTCTGCGATGATTACCCTGACAAAAAATACAAAGAAAGAAAAGAAGGGGATTAGCAAAATAAGGCATGTAGTACCAAATCTCGAACAAATAAGTAAAATGAATAAAATGGGGAGGACTCACAGGGTGGTGGTTTTTAAACCCCTAAAATGTATGTTGTGGTGTATGCATGCAAGTGTGGTGTAAAAAGAGAAGTGGATGGGCCATGTGGGGGCCGGAGTAGGTAATAATAAACAAAAACACGTAAGGGGAGGGGGGTGCTTCCCCGATGGTTGGTCGGCGTGACGGGCCATTGCCAGTTGAAGGGAGGACGTGGAGGAAGAGGCTCCCCACCTCGCGCATGGAATGAAAGGAGACGACGGCACCGGACTCCGGGGAGGAAGGATGACTCGGTGAGGAATGGCTCGGAGTCGAGGCGTCGATCCGGCAGGGCTTCGCCGCTTCTAGAATCCCCCCCTGAACAAATGACCCTCGGGTCCAATTTATGGGCAACGGATTCTTGAATCGCGTCCAAATAGGAAGCCGCGATTATGAATTGAATCGCGTCCGGGCGGCAGGCCGCGATTAAGAAAGTCAAACCGATGTGACGGGCGTATGATGGCATAGCCCCAGCTACACTTTATAATCGCGTCGGGCCAGGCCACCGCGACTTGAATCGCGGCGGGCCGCCCGGACGTGATTAAAATATCCATGGTTCCGAGGCACCTGACTCATAAACGTGCTGTCTGCTGACGTGATATTTGGATTTGACCTTCTGAATCGCGTCTACTGACAAGGATGCGATTCAGGATTTGTCATCATCGCATAACGGTGCGACGACTTTGGGGGTGTAACCTCTTTTACTTTGAACCGCGTCCAACTACTGGACGCAATTTCAATTAAACATAAACGCATCCACCATGCATGATGCCTTTATGCCAACAGCATGGTCGCGTCCTGCATGGCTGACGTGACAAAGTTCCTGAATCGCGTTTGTCAGTCCGGACGCCTTTGTTCCTGAATCCGCGACCGAACCACATTTTAAATGAAGGGGAAGCAAGAGGAAAGAATGGGTGAGATCCAAAAATATTGGGAAAACACTCTTGCAAGGCAAAAAGAGGGCCATTTGTGGCATTACGGCGCAACATGAAATTTGCCCACAGTGGAGCCAAATTCGCATGTCTACAGTGGCAGCCTAAACCACAGGATTAGAAAATGCCCACAAATAAAGGACCAACGTCATGACAAAACAAAACATCGAGATACACTAGAAGTTTTGGCACAACCCTCTCCGAATCAAGAAGTGGGAACCATGGAATGTGTTTCTAAACTCACAATGATTAATACCTTTAGCATAAAATGATGATTCATATTTAACCAAAGAAGTCATGAAATTTGGGGACCAAATTCTTTTAAGAGGGGGAGGATGTAATACCTGAGTAATTTCATTAATTAAAAATTATTAGTAAATTGAAAATTTATCGATTAATAATTTTAAACTAATTAAAAAGGTATGCATCATTATTGCATGTGTGTAAACCATATAACAATTTCATAAAAATAATAGTTATGCCTTAAATAATATTCTCTAATGACCCATCAAGAAATTTCGGCATAGAAAAAATCATCTGGACTAAGTTTAAGAATTTATGTGACTTATTATCGTAATTAAGGAATAAGTCGGAAACCCATTATCATGTGAGCCAAAGTGAATTATAAATCAAAATAAACATATGGGTAGACTTTAAACAATGTGTGTTGATAGCCCAATATGGGAACTGGACCAATGAACAATTTTGGCCCATGAATAAACTCTCTAATTTAAAAGGGGATTTAAAACTCATTAAGTAAATTAAGTATATGGGTTGTACAATTGGTCCATACATGAGTTATTGGGTCAAAAGCAAGAGTCCAAATGATGGATGAGAGATAAATATGATTAAATTCGTGGTTAAATTATTGGTAAAATTAAAAATGGTAAGAAAATATCTTTACAACTCATGTAATTATCCTAAAAAGAGTCCTAACCCTAGTTTAAACCAATAACCATGAAATTTGGCTCTATCATAATCTAAAAAGGAGATTTAGATAAGAGATAATTAGGATAAATATAGGAGACTCATAATTAAATGAGTTTAAAAGACATAATAAAAGAAAATGATATAAAATTCGTAATTACATTATCTCCTAATTAAAAAAGGTCAATTACATCACTATATGACTCATATATATCCAAGATCCTAACTCTACCCTAACATCTTGGCTATTAAATTGGAGTCCTATCTAACCTAAATAAGAGGATTTATGCTAAAAAAATACAAGATAAATATGGAAAATTCGGAGTTGGAAGAGAGGTAGAGTTGTATTAGGAAATAACACTACATACCTTTAAATAAACCCCTCAAACCCTCATGGCCGACCCTAATGTTCATTTGAGATCTCTTGGACGTGGGAAGGAGGCCAAAGGAGGAGGAATTCGTGCAGAAGAAGGCTTGGAAGGAAAGCTTCAAGTATTCTTCACGTTCTTGCCCTAGGATCACAAAAGCGCTCAAAGGTACGCAATCTCTCAAGCAAAAACAAATTAATTTCGACCCTAGATAAACCATGATCCAAGTATCAAAAGCCCCATTTTTTCCCCATTTTCATCATGTCATTCATGAGTATTTCATGCTCAAAGTTCTTTTAAGAACATGTACCCGGCTTGACTTGTTCACCCTAAATCCATGTTCATGCTTGATCTCGTGCCATAAAACTTTTATTGTATATGCTACTTGAAGTCAGAGATCTAGTGATACTATTTTCCTCAATTTCTATCGAGTACTCTTTTCTAATTAAATCGTTTTCCATCAATGTGTTAGATTTTAGGTTCATTGTGAAGAACTTGTTAATAGCATTATCATACCCAGTCAGAAATCTAATTACTCGTTACTATCGATACCTCCACATGTCAAGTTTCATTTAAAACTAATTTTGTGATTTTTCATCAAGTATACGAATCAATATTGATTTTTAAAGAGCTCTATGTCAAGCCCTTGGCTCCATGGACCGCAACCTAGGGAGGCATGATCACCTTTCTGGGTTTGGGCTGAGACCCTGAGAACGCGACGACCTGATAGGTCGCATTCTCAACCGAGTCGCGACAGGCCTCACGTCGCATTCTTAACGCGATGGGACCCTGTGTCACAATCTTCCGATCGTGCTGGTCTCGACCTTTACGCGTTGCCCTGACACGTTGCAATGAGAACCTCATCGTCGCATCGGCATCTCGGATGAACTTGATCACGTCAGCTTGTCGGTCGCGACCTGAACGCGTCGACCTAACCCGTCGCAACCAGAACATGGTCGTCGCATCGGCCCATTATGTCGCGACCTGAACACGATGCTGGCCGACGTCGCGACCTAACTGTGACTTCTAGAAACCCTAATTTTTAGGTAAACCATGTTAATCATTCTCTATAATCATTGTTTAACACTACAATGTACTGTTATCAACAGTAACAGCATGTTAATGTATTTTGATAATAATCACATTATTTATTTAATTAAAAGATGTGTGCACAACTCTCACATGTTATCAATGATTCTCTATCACATGCACACCTCAAACATGAATTTTGCCATGAGACCTTACAGAAAATGCTCAATAATATATATGGCAATAAGTGTAATTATTCAGGTAAATTACCTACTTTATTAAATGGGAGTGTCTTCGATTTATTCGCATAATTTAATATTGATATCGCGTCCCTCTACCTTCGAGCAATCAAGGCAAGACGGACAACCATTTCTATACGCACTTTTCTTGGCTTGGATGACCTCTCCATTGAGAATACTCCTGAAAAGACCAAAAACTCCTTGTTGAGGCCTCCGTATGACTCCTTGGCTTTGGCAAACGTCCATTGCCGAAGAGCAGATTGTACCATCTAATACATTATTTACCCTTAGGGATCAGCATGATCCAACACCTTTAGATTGTTCTCTCTTATCTTGAGATCACGTCGGACCTCTGGCCTATGTTCGTAGCATGGCTAATGGGTGGTTAGTGACTTCCACTGGACTGCTGGCACAGGATCGTGTGTGTTGTACAACTGTTACTATCATCTATTTATCATCAATTTATGAATACGACCCTCATTCTCATCTATTATCTTTATCCTCTCATCTGTTTACGTTCTCTCTATACTCTCGTCTATTCTTCAATACTCTCATCTATTCTTAGTACTCTATTTGGTCTTCTAATTGATTGTCTAAAATAACAAACATAACCATGCCAGACAACATTATAAAGGGCCCGATCTGATCCTGGGAGGAGCGCTCAGAATGTGCGAGTGCCCTTGGGAGTTCAATGATCAGGGTGTATGGCATAATATCTACGTGCCAGACTCTCAAGATTTAATCTAAGACAATCAATCAAATACTACGTTCTCTCGATTGACAAGAAGATTAACAAAATGTGCTATCTCGACTAGTGCACTTTTGTGCAACGTTATAGGCTATCTCGTTTATGGCCAATCCTTTCTCATTCTAGTTTTACAATATTCTTTAAAAGTACTATTTTTCTCTTGCTATCATGTGCTATTACTCTCTCGACTATACTTGATCATTCTATTTAGTTATCCTGATTTACAAGACATTAATCACTTAAAGCATGCCTATTTACACGAGATATTAAGTCCTACTAAGCGTTATAGCTCATGCTGCACTATTTCTTATATATGTTTCAGGTAAGTTGGATGATGACATTACCTGCACCAATGGGAATGGACTAGAGTGATGAGCGACCTAGCGTCATAGTGATGGAATCACCTTTGTAACACCCGGCCCCCTTGGGCCCTTGGCCCCATCCTCATGGTCGCGACAGGTGCCCTGGCCGCGACATGGTCGCACAGAGCGGCCTGCCATGACAGGATTGGCGGTTCATGTCATGACGGGGGTGAGCGTCGCGTCCTTGTCACGACACCCCTGGCTGTCGCGACTGTGTTCTGACACGGCTTGACCGCTGTCCTATCTGTTAGGACGGTCATGTCGGATGGCAGGGTCATTCGGCGTTGACGCGACCTGCCAGGCCGTCGTGTTTGCTTTTTCGGTCTTTGAGGTTTGACCATGTTTTTGGTGGCGCGACTTGGCGGGTGGTCGCGACGCTCCTGGGCGTCGCGACAGCGTCTAGGGGGCCATCGGTTTAAAACCGACAGTGCGCCCCATTTTCCCCCTCTTCTTCCTCTCCCTCTTCTTCCCCTCTCGCCCCCTCCGAGCTCCCTTGAGGTTTTTGGGTGCTCCCTCGTGTTTGAGGCGGCCGTGCTAACAAGGGCGTCGTCCCGTTCGTGCAGGGGTCGTGCTTGTGGCGTATGGTGCGAGGAGGAGACGGCCATTCCTATGAGAAGGTCCCAACGGGTGCGTTCTTCGTACGGAGGTAGGGATGTCCGACCCTCACGCCCTAAGCATGATCCCCTCCCCCTCTAGACCGTGGTTCCCTTGTGGTTTGGGGCTGGGAGTGTGAGAACTCCATGCTCGAGTGGAGTGAGGTTTCCTTCGAGTGTAGATCCATGCTTTTGAGGGATCGTGGGTGGTTTGGTGGATTTATAGCTTTCATACACGTTGTGCATGATCCCTTTCCCCCTTGTGAATGTTATTTCGTATTTTGGGGAGGGTTCCTGGAGAGACTGCTCTGGAACCCTGCTCGGCTGGAAACACGGCAGCCTTGGAGGCCGCGACTATGTCACGACGGCGCGCCCAGTCGCGACATGGTCGCGACGCTCCTGAGTGCCGCATCGAGGTCGCAACACGCTAGGGCGTCGCGGCATGGTCGCGACGGTCCGCCCTGTCGCGTTATCGATCGAGAGATAGGTTTTCGCCTGACACCGTTTCCGCTTCGCTTTGCTGTACCGTGGCACCTGTGCTAGTTCCCTAGTGCGGTCTACACTAGTCTTTCGCCCGGTGCTCGGCACTTGAGGGCTTGTTCCGCATGAGAGGTTGTTACCATTGCCTGGGACCCCCATCCTCGAGAGCCTGTCGAGGGAGTACTCTTAGCTACGAGTGTGCTCGAGTTGGCAGCCACAAGCGGACTCTAGAGCTTAGGGGAAAATAGTGGTTAGGACAGTGGCATGTGAGTCACTTGCAGAGCTCTCGTAGGTGGTCTGGGACGCCGAGGACAGTTCGGAGTTCTATACGGCACAGGCCAGCTAGTCCTTCTTCTCACTGCCTCGCTCTTTGCGGCCCCGGAACCGCTTAGAGAGGCCAGGCGTGGGACCGTAGTCCGGCCAGACTATGGCGGTTACTATTGTGTCCTTTGGGTTCCTACCTCGCTCTGACGAGACATGGGGGCTAGGACCTGGGTCGAGGGTAAGACGCCAGTGGGCGCACTCGACTTGACTAGTGGTAGTGTTTCCATGGCTAGTGTTCTTTGTCCAGGTGGAGTTCCTCCGTCTGTGTTTGCTAGCCTTGTGGTGGTCACGACGAGCAGTCGTACGGAGTTTCTGACCGTTGTACTTTCCGTTCCGTGCTAGTTGTAGCTTCGCTTCCGCACTTCCGTTTATAGGTAGAAGATTATAAACTGCTGTCATTTATTATATATATATATATATGTTCTTCTGCCTGCCTAGAGCCAGTAGGAGATTGGTAGTCCCTACTGAGCTTCTGTTGTGAAGCTCATCCCTCCTTTTCCCAGGTGAGACTTCCCAGAAGCGGCAGGGCGCGCGTCGGGCGGAGGAGTAGGGGCGGTAGGCGTAGTCCCCGTTGCTAGCAGTGGCTTCCCTGTTTCAGTGTACGTCACCCTCGGGGTATGCCCCTAAGGGATTTGTTCTTCCCCTGCCTTTTACTTGTACTAGCGTGCGTGCGTTGGGACTGTACTTAGAGCGGCACACAGCGGTCTCGCTCTCTTTCTGTTTCCGCCTATACGCTTCTAGTTTAGCAGTTGACGTTTACTTCCGTTACAAATCCTGTTAGATGCATATTATAGCCCTTCCGGGTCTCCGGATCAATGGGAGGCGACCGCAAAAATTGGGTCCTCGGCGTGGGCCGAGGGTCGGGTTCTCGGGTCATTACAGTTGGTATCAGAGTGAGAGTCTGACAGGACTTGTAATGGATTTGAACTGCAACAGGAAGTCCCAATGGTAGTACAAGTACACTGCGAGCCGCCGAGTGGTATTGTTAACCCTTGTTGGTTGTGTGTCATGTAGGACATGGCTCCGCGTAGGTGCAGTCAAGCCAGACAGCTAGTCGAGTAGCAGGACGAGTCTGAAATGCTCGCGCAGGGGCAGGTCCAGGAGGAGGTGTCGGCAGACGAGTCAGTGGCACAACCTCAGGGTGCAGGGCAGCAGCAGCGATAGGTGGCAGCAGCAGCAGGAGTACCAGCCTCAGCCGCAGCAGTACGCAAAATGGTTTCCTAGCAGAGCAGCAGTCTTTAGGAACTTGTACCAGGGAGCGTACCAGCCCGACCAGGCAGCAGCAGGTGTTCAGTTCCGGTACCTCCTCCAGTAGTACCGGAGCAGTAGCAAGTAGAGCCAGAGGTAGAGCAGCCAGAGCGTCAACAGCGGTCGGGCACTGGGAGTACCGGGCCAGGCGGCGGAGGACGACGATTACGGAGGACAGGACCGCTCTCCTTGAGAGGTTCCTGCACCTTTGGCCACCGATGTTCCATGGTGAGTATGATCCAGACAAGGCAGAGAGTTGGACCATGAGTTAGAGCGCATCTTCGAGACGATGGAGTGCGCTAAGGAGGACCAGGTTCGACTGGCGTGTACCAGCTCAAGGGAGCAGCCCATGAGTGGTGGAGAGTTCAGAGGCAGACGCACTTTTAGGGGCAGAGACTGGATCACATCGCTTGGCAGTGGTTTTTGGAGGTCTCTACGGCAAGTACTTCCCCGACTATGCTCGACGTGAGAGACGAGACCAGTTCCACGCGTTGGTTCAGGGCGACCTCACAGTTTCGCAGTACCACCAGAGGTTTGTCTGGTTGTTGAGGCATGTGCCTCATGTCGCAGGCAGCGATCAGGCATGTGCAGAGAGGTTCATAGTAGGACTGAGGCCAGACCTGAGGTGGGGTGTGACGGCGCACATGTGTACCACCTTGGGAGAGGCCGTGGCGAAGGCCACCGCCTTGGACAGAGAGACCTGGCAGCCTCAGCAGCAGCAGCAGGGAGGAGCCCCTTCCAGGTCCTCGCCTTACCAGCGTCCAGCGGGTAGCCGCAGTAGTGCGACTTCCTCTTCCTCCGGCTCGGGCAGTTCCGACAGCGTCGGGATTCGCTCACAGTTTAGGAAGTTGTCTACTCGCGGGGGCGGTCGGAGTTGATAACAGAAGTGCCAGTCCAGGTTTGCTGAGCAGTCAGTTGTCCAGGGAGCTGAGCAGGGCGGTCAGGAGGCAGTTTGCTACACCTGTGGCTTACCGGGCCACTTCAGAAGGGATGTCCCATGGGGCAAGCTCCGCAGCAGCAGCAGCAGCCGGTTCAGTACGCTCAACAGCCGCTTCAGTACCAGTACCCTCCTCAGCAGCAGGCACCGTGTCAGAAGCAAGCGGGGGCAGTACCAACAGTAGGCTCAGCAGTTTCCGCAGCCGCAGCAGTACCAGCAGTACCAGCAGTACCCTCAGCAGCCGCCGCCGCAGTAGCCCCAGCAGGTGCCACAGTGTGGACGTGGTCGTGGTCGCGTGATGGCGCTCACCAGAGAGCAGGAAGAGGCGTCAACCTTGTTATAGGTACTCTACCTATCCTTGGCAGAGCTGCTCGTGTTTTGGTCGACCCCGGTGCTTCTTTGTGTTTTGCTTCCGAGGAATTCTATGAGTCCCTTGCTTGTCACACTCCTGAGAGGCAGTGTGACGTGATGGTAGATCTATCGTCTGGTGACTATATGCGTTCCTTTGGTTACCTAGAGGGTGTGGCAGTCGAGGTTGAGGGGCACCAGTTGCCGGCCAGGTTGTACGTGCTGCAGCTTTGCGACTTTGACGTCATCCTGGGCATGGACTGGTTGGAGGCTCACTCAGCCGTTGTGGATTGCCAACGGAAGACCGTTCGGTTTAGGATACCTAGAGAGCCCGTCCTCTGCTTCCAAGGTATCCGGTCTACCTGTCGGCCATTTATTTCTTTGTGTAGAGCTCACCATTTGATCCGCGATGGCTGTGTAGCGTACCTTGCTTCGGTTTGTTCCTTGGAGCCTAGCAGATCTTTAGTTTTTGACGTGCCAGTTGTTTCTGAGTTCTCCGACGTCTTCCCGGAGAATCTACCTAGTTTGCCGCCTGAGCGGGAGGTAGAGTTTTCCATTGAGCTTTTGCCCGGTACGATGCCTTTGTCCAAGGCACCCTACTAGATGGCCCCGACGGAGCTGCGTGAGTTTGAAGCGCCAGTTGCAGGAGCTTCTTGAGCTGGGCTTCATTCGCCCAAGTCGCTCGCTGTGGGGCGCGCCTATTTTGTTTGTGTGGAAGAAGGATGGTAGTCTTCATTTGTGCATCGTTTACCGACAGTTGAACTAGGTTACTCTGAAGAACAGGTACCCGTTGCCGAGGATCGATGATTTGTTTGATCAGTTGCAGTCGGCCAGAGTTTTCTCGAAGATTGACTTGAGATATGGTTACCATCAGATGCTGATCAGAAAATCAAATGTCGATTTGACGGCTTTCCGTTCCAGGTACGGTCATTTTGAGTTCGTCGTGATGCCATTTGGGCTGACGAACGCACCCGCAGCATTCATGGATCTGATGCATAGGGTGTTCAGTGAGTACCTAGATCGCTTTGTGGTTGTTTTTGTTGATGATATCTTGTTCTACTCGGCTTCTGAGGAGGAGCACGAGGAGCACCTGAGGATCGTGCTGGAGACCCTGCGGAGTCACCGCCTTTATGCCAAGTTCGACAAGTGCGAATTTTGGCTAAGGAGGTGCACTTTCTCGGGCACATGATCTCGGGTTCTGGTGTGGCAGTGGACCCTGCCAAGGTGGAGGCCGTGTTGTCGTGGGAGCAGCCCACATCGATGTCAGAGGTCCGCAACTTTCTGGGTTTGGCCGTTACTACCGGAGGTTCATTCAGGATTTTGCCAGGTTAGCAGCGCCGTTGACCAAGTTGACTAGGCAGGATGTTAGGTTTGTTTGGTCAGAGGACTGTGAGCAGAGTTTTTGAGAGCTAAAGGTGAGGTTGACTTCAGCGCCTGTGTTAATCTTGCCGTCGGGCAGCGGTGGTTTTGTGGTCTACACCGATGCGTCGAGGTCAGGTTTGGGTCTCGTGCTGATGCAGCACGGTGGGGTCATCGCCTATGCTTCTCGGCAGCTCAAGAAGCATGAGGAGAACTACCCTACGCACGACTTAGAGTTGGCAGCTGTGGTGTTCGCTCTCAAGTTATGGAGGCACTACCTATATGGCGAGGCTTTTCAGATCTTAACCGATCACCAGAGTTTGCAGTATATTTTCACCAGAGGGATCTGAACTTGAGGCAGTGCTGATGGATGGAGTGTTTGAAGGACTACGACCTAACCCTCTCCTATCATCTAGGAAGGGCTAACGTCGTAGCCGACGCTTTGAGTAGGCGCGTGCGTTTGAGTTCGCTGATGGTCAGAGGGGGAGGCTGTTCAGGAGCTGTCCCAGGGAGTGTTCATTCCGTCGAGGACCAGAGACTGTGCAGTGCGAGCAGTTTGTCAGTTCGGCCGTCAATGTTTAGGCAGGTGTTGCAGGCACAGCAGGCAGACCCTCAGTTGGCGGACTTTTGCAGATGCCAGATGTTGAGCTCGACGAGGACAGTGAGGTCAGATTCAGAGGCCGCTTGTACGTTCTTGAGGAGGTGCACCAGACAGTTTGTCAGAGGCTCACAGATCGAGGTATGTTGTTCATCCTGACTCCACCAAGATGTACCATTGCTTGAGGAGGTCCTTCTGGTGGGCAGGGATGAAGAGGGGCGTGGCAGAGTTTGTTGTTCGGTTTCTTACTTGTCAACCAGTGAAGGCCGAGCATCACGTCCTGGTGGCGAGCTGCAGCCGTTGTCCATTCCCGAGTGGAAGTGGGACGACATCACCATGGACTTTGTGGTTGGGTTGCCCCGCACCCCGCAAAGGCACGATGGTAACTGGGTGATTATGGATCGTTTGACCAAGGCAGTGCACTTTCTTTCGATCAGGATGTCATGGTCAGTTGACAGGTTAGCCAGGCTGTACGTGGATAGAGTTTTTTCGTTGCACGGGATCCTAGTTTCAGTCGTCTCCGACAGATATCCGAGGTTCACATCAGGGTTTTGGCGCAGTCTTCAGAGAGCACTGGGTACAAAGTTGAGGTTCAGCACAGCGTACCACCCTCAGATAGATGGACAGTCAGAGCGAACTATTCAGACGCTGGAGGACATGCTGAGAGCATGTTGTTTAGACTGGAGCGGCACTTAGGAGTCGCACCTTCCGATGGTAGAGTTCGCGTATAACAACAGTTATCACTCAAGCATTGGTATGGCACCATACGAGGCTTTGTATGGTCGCCCGTGCAGGACACCTCTTCATTGGTTCGAGGTTGGAGAGAGGCAGCTTTTGGGACCATAGTTAGTGCAGCAGTGTGAATATACAGTCAGCCTGATCAGGCAGAGGCTTCGAGCAGCACAGAGCAGGCAGAAGAGCTACGCAGACGTCCGCAGGCGACCGTTGCAGTTCAGTGTTGGTGACCTTGTTTTCTTGCGGGTCTCGCAGACCAAGGGTGTGATAAGGTTTGGCAGAAAGGGGAAGCTCAGTCCCAGGTATGTTGGGCCTTTCCCTATCTTAGAGAAGGTCGGCGAGGTGGCGTACAGGTTGAGTCTTCCGACAGAGCTAGCAGGTGTGCACAGTGTGTTTCACGTTTCACAGCTCAGGAGGTACGTCGCAGATCTGTCGCATGTGTTGGACTACTCGCAGGTGGAGGTAGCGCCAGACTTGTCAGTGCGGAGTACCCAGTCAGTGTTGTCGACCGCAGAGTTCAGCAGTTGCACAGGAAGCAGATTCTGCTGGTGAAGGTCGTTTGGCAGAACCGCATTGGTGGCGAGGCCACCTAGGAGCGCGAGGATGAGATTCAGGAGCAGTTCCCTTATTTGTTTGATTGATCGGTATGTTGTCATCTTCCCTTGCTGTTTTCTGGGTTGGGATCGAGTTGTTTTCATTTCGAGGACGAAATGTCTTAAGGTGGGTGGGATGTAACACCCGGCCCCTCTTGGGCCCTTGGCCCCGTCCTCAAGGTCGCGACAGGCGCCCTGGCCGCGACATGGTCGCGCCAGAGCGGCCTGCCGCGACAGGATTGGCGGTTCGTATCACGACGGGGGTGAGTGTCGCGTCCTTGTCGTGTCACCCCTGGTTGTCGCGACTGTGTTTTGACACGGCTTGACCGCTGTCCTGTCTGTCAGGATGGTCGTGTTGGGTGGCAGGGTCATTCGGCGTTGACGCGACCTGCCAGGCCGTCACGTTTGCTTTTTCAGTCTTCGAGGTTTGACCATGTTATTGGTGTCGCGACTTGGTGGGTGGTCGCACATGGTCGCGACGCTCTTGGGCGTCGAGACAGCGTCTGGGGGGCCATCGGTTTAAAACTGACAGTGCGCCCCATTTTTCCCCTCTTCTTCCCCTCTCGCCCCCTCTAAGCTCCCTTGCGGTTTTTGGGTGCTCCCCCGTGTTTGAGGCGGCCGTGCTAAGAAGGGCGTCATCCCGTTCGTGTAGGGGTCGTGCTTGTGGCGTGCGGTGCGAGGAGGAGACGGCCATTCCTACAAGAAGGCCCCAACGGGTGCGTTCTTCGTGTGGAGGTAGGGATGTCCGACCCTCTCGCCCTAAGCATGATCCCCTCCCCCTCTAGACCGTGGTTCCCTTGTGGTTTGGGGCTGGGAGTGTGAGAACTCCATGCTCGAGTTGAGTGAGGTTTCCTTCGAGTGTAGATCCATGCTTTTGAGGGATCGTGGGTGGTTTGGTGGATTTATAGCTTTTCATACACGTTGTGCATGATCCCTTTCCCCCTTGTGAATGTTATTTCGTATTTTGGGGAGGGTTCCTGGAGAGACTGCTCTGGAACCCTGCTCGGCTGGAAACGCGGCAGCCTCGGAGGCCGCGACTATGTCGCGATGGCGCGCCCAGTTGCGACAAGTTCGCGACGCTCCTGAGTGCCGCGTCGAGGTCGCAACACGCTAGGGCGTCGCGATGGTCTGCCCTGTCACGTTATCGACCAAGAGACAGTTTTCGCCTGACACCATTTCCGCTTCGCTTTGCTATACCATGGCACCTGTGCTAGTTCCCTAGTGCGGTCTACACTAGTCTTTTGCCCGGTGCTCGGCACTTGAGGGCTTGTTCCGCGTGAGAGGTTGTTACCGTTGCCTGGGACCCCCATCCTCGGGAGCCTGTCGAGGGAGTACTCCTGGCTACAAGTGTGCTCGAGTTGGCAGCCACCAGGCGGACTCTGGAGCTTAGGGGAAAACGGTGGTTCGGACAGTGGCGTGTGATTCACTTGCAGAGGTCTCGTGGGTGGTCTGGGACGCCGAGGATAGTTCGGAGTTCTACCCGGCGCAGACCAGCCAGTCCTTCTTCTCACTGCCTCTCTCTTTGCGGCCCCAGAACCGCTTAAAGAGGCCAAGCGTAGGACCGTAGTCCGGCCAGACTACGACGGTTACTGTTGTGTGCTTTGGGTTCCTACCTCGCTCTGAAGAGACGTGGGGGCTAGGACCTGGGTCGAGGGTAAGACGTCGGTGGGTGCACTCGACTTGACTAGTGGTAGTGTTTCCGTGGCTAGTGTTCTTTGTCCAGGCGGAGTTCCCTCCGTCTGTGTTTGCTAGCCTTGTGGTGGTCACGACGAGCAGTCATATGGAGTTTCCGAGCATGTGTACTTTCCGTACCGTGCTAGTTGTAGCTTTGCTTCCGCACTTCCGTTTGTAGGTAGAAGATTATAAACTGCTGTCATTTATTTTATATATATATATATATATATATATATATATATATATAGTTCTTCTGCCTGCCTAGAGCCAGTAGAGATTGGTAGTCCCTACTGAGCTTCTGTTTTGAAGCTCATCCCTCCTTTTCCAGGTGAGACTTCCCAGCAGCGTAGGGCGCGCGTCGGGCGGAGGAGTTGAGGCAGTAGGCGTGGTCCCCGTTGCTAGCAGTGGCTTCCATGTTTCAGTGTACGTCACCCTCGGGGTATGCCCCTGAGGGATTTGTTCTTCCCCTGCCTTTTACTTGTACTAGCGTGCGTGCGTTGGGACTGTACTTAGAGCGGCACACAGCGGTCTCGCTCTCTTTTCTTTCGTTTCCGCTTACGCTTCTAGTTTAGCAGTTGATGTTTACTTCCGTTACAAATCCTATTAGATGCATATTATAGCCCTTCCAGGTCTCCGGATCCCTGGGAGGCGACCGCGAAAATCGGGTCCTCGGCGTGGGCCGAGGGTCAGGTTCTCGGGTCGTTACAACCTTAGTATCATAGAGTCTAGTTAGACATAGACTTAAATATCCTTCCAATGTAATGATGTCTTTGAGCTTTATGTATGGCTTCGAATTAGTGGTTGTAATAGTTTAGGTGAATTATTAATAAAATGAAGAGTTTATTGCAATTATTGTTCATTAGTTGCTCTGATTCTAGAAAACCTGTAGGCTTAATGGGCTAAAACCTAAGGCCCACTACGCCTATGCAAGGCACAAAGGCCACGAACAAGGCTCTATGACCCCACATTGGTCATGAGCACCACACACACAACCCCTTAAACCAGATCCGAATGGCTGAGTCGTTACATTACCATCACCTAAAAAGAAATGTCATCCTCGACATTCAAAACCAAATCACGACAAGCTAGACTATCACCTAAAAAGAAATAAAGCTAGTCACAAGTAGAAAAGATACACTTTCTCTGCGCTTGCCTTTCAAACCATTCTGCGCTAACTGACTCGGTCTGTTCCTTTCTGTGTCAGTTCTGCTTTCTCCTTTCTCTTTAATTCATTTTACACCTGCTCTACTCTATTGACTCAATCTGTCTTTCTTTACCTTTCAACTGTAGGCAATTCTACCTTATTGTTGGCTCTTTATCTTTTTGAACTCAACCTACTTTCACATTTTCTTGACTGTGTTTGCAATATTTCTTTCTATGCCGCTCCACTTAAAACTTTTTACCATAAACTACCACTCTTAAGTGCTATGCCATATTAAATAATCTTCAAATTTTAGATTTCTTGGTGCTATTTTATTATTGACCTATCACTGCCAACTGTTACTTTGCATGTCTTACCTTTACTCATATTCTCAAATGTTAGTTCCTTAAAGAAAATCAAAATACATTACAAGAAAAAAATTGTTTAGCGACGGACAATTTTCGTCGCTATTTTGTAGCTAGAAAACCTAGCGATGGAATAGTGATAGAATAGCAGGATAGGGATGGAATAGTGATAGAATAGCAGGATAGCGATGGAATTAGGATATATATTGGATGCTAAATTAGTGACGGATTAATGTCGGTCGCTACGCCCTCGCTAATAGCGACGGCTTAGCGACTAAAAATTACAGTCGTAAAATCTGTCGCTAATTTTAATATCAGTGATAACAAAATTTCCATCACTAATCCATCGTTAAATGAGCAACGGATTAGCGATGAACATGCACCGCCCTCCAGGAACGGCCAATCGTAACTCTATAGCTAAAATAGCGACGGATTTAATTGTCGCAAATCTGTAACTAGCTGCGATGGCGAATATTTTTATCCGTCGCTAAATAAATAAAATATTATAATAATGTTATATATATATATATATTTTTTTTACATCTGCATACATTTTCATATGACAATTAACTAAAATATAAATATTACAATCACCATTCAAACATAACAAAATCACATAAGTAATTAAGTAAAATTTAAACATTTCACACTAATTCAAATATCTTCTAATATTTGCCAACAATCACAAAAGTGTTTGCATAGATTATGAAGAAGATAAGATTAGAAAAGTCAAATGATGAGACTCCTAATTGTCTACAAGATGAGTCTCGTGGTTGTCGCCATCTGCATCACTGCTACCCTATTCTCCAACGACCTGCATGCAAAAAATAATTATTAGACATGTATGAATATGAAGAAGAAATAACAGATCATTTTACATTGACAAACTATAAACTTAACCTAAATGCTCCTGCCAAATTCTAACCGAGAGTTCGATTTGGACTCTATCACTCCCACATGTCAATTTCACTCTGTCCATATGTTGAAATTGTCTACACTATGAAAAGACACTTAATTCTATTTTTGGACATGTGTAACCCCCAAACTCAAGGATTAATGAACTATAAACTAAATCTAAATACCCCCGTAAATCCAAACCGAGAGTCCAATTTGTACTCCGTTAATTCTCACATATCCAATTTGACTATTTGACCATGTTGAAATTGTTTGCACTATGAATAGACATTTAATTCAATTTTTTGACCCATATAACCTCCCTCAACACTTATAGACTAATGACATAAACTTAAATCTAAATATCCCCGTCAAATCCTAATCGAGGGTCTGATTTGGGCACCCTCAGCTCTCACATGCCCAATTTGACTCTCTAATTGTGTTGAAATTGTCTACTCCATGAAGAGACAATTATTCTATTTTTAGACTTATGTAACTCACAAACTGTTAGATTAATGAACTATAAATCAAAATCTAAATACCTCTGTGAAATCCAAATTGAGAGTCTGATTTGGACTCCGTTGGATCCCACATCTCTAGTTTTGACTCTCCGACCATGTTGAAATTACATGCACAATGAATAGACTCTTAATTCTATTTTTGAAATCGTATAACCCCTTTCCCACACTGATAGATTAATGACATAAACTTAAATCTAATAGCTCCATCAAATCTTAATTGGAGGTCTGATTTGGACTCCCTCGACTCCCACATGCAAAGTTTGACTCTCTAGCCATATTGAAATTCACAACAAGAAAAGCGGGCTTTGCAACAGACTGATTCTGTCAGAATCTGTCGGCAAACAAACCTTCCGACAACTTTCCGGCGAACGACTGTTGGAAACAGTCCGTCGAAAAATAGCATTAGAAATTACTGACGGGAAAAATCAGTCGGTAATCTATCGGTACTTCCGATAGAAATTTCGTCGAAAAATTCCGTCGGAAATTCTGACCAATTTATCGACAACATAAATCATCGGCAAAGTCCGACGAATAATTCGGTCAGAAAATAAGTCGAAAATTTCGACGGATTTGCCGACAGAAATTCCTGTCGGTAGTAGGTAACTTCTGATAGACATAGTCGTCGGCAAACTGTTGGAGTTTCCGATGAATTTGCCGACGGGTAAATTCTATCGGCAGTCTTATGTGCCGACATTTTTACCGACGGAAACCTTTTATTGGAAAATCCGTCGGTAAAACACCTCTTAATTTTTTAAGAAATATAATTTAATTAACAATGATAAATTACAAAACATGCTAAAAAATTCATACAAATATCCACAATAAATAACAATTACATAAACTCATCAATCACAACAAATATAAATCATACACAATAATAAGAAATAAAATCAAGAAAGGTTTGATGGATCGTCCGCTGTCTCCGTCTCATGATCGTCAGGTGTTGGAGGATCCTATATTAAAAAAGCAAATATAAAAAACATAAAAAATATACAATTTTATTTTCAAAATTTTAAATTTAAAACATATGAATATTCACTAAGTTTAATTAGAAAATATTTATGATCCTTTACACTTGAATTATATTTTAGATTAGTGGTTTGAGCGCCAAACCCAATCCGGGAATCCAAATAGAATTCCGTCAATTCTCACACGTCACTCTCACCCATCCGTCGTGTCAAAGCAAACGACACACCGATCGGATCACTATTTCTAATTTTGGACCCCCGAATTGCGTGTTTTGATCCTTTTCATTTATGTTTTTTTAATATTAGTGATTTGAGCACCGAACTCAAATTGGGAATCCGATTAGGATTCCGTCAGTTCCCACACGTCACTGTCACCCACCCGGTCGTGTTGGAGCAAACGGCACGCCGATCGGATCCCTATTTCTGATTTTGTAGCCCTGGGTTGCGTGTTTTGATCCTTTACAATTATGTTTTTCTAAGATTAGTGATTTGAGTGCCAAACTCGAACAGGGAATCCCATTAGGATTCCGTCAGTTCCCACACGTCACTGTCACCTATCCTGTTGTGTCAGAGCGAACGACAAGCCGATCGAATCCCTATTTCTGATTTTGGACCCCCAGGTTGCGTGTTTTGATCCTTTACACTTAAGTTTTTGTAAGATTAGTGGTTTGAGTGTCAAACCCAAACTGAGAATCCCATTAGGATTCCTTCAGTTCACACACGTCACTATCACCCACTCGGTCATGTCGGAGCGAACAACACGTCGATCGGATCCCTATTTCTACTTTTGGAAAGGATGGTCACTCGGTAGAAAATGATGATGACAATCGAACCAACATGCTTTTCCCCCAGATTTCAACATGAATGATTTAGAATCCTCCATACAATAAGAACATGCCAACCTCCCATATGTGCTCCAACCAGATAACATGTCGTACGCTGGAAAGTCACTTATTGTCCACATTAATGCAGCCTTCAATTGAAATTCTATTTTCTAGATGCATCATACGAGAGAACCCCATCTGACCATAACAATTTCAGCTCATCAATCAACGGTCTGAGATATATGTCTATGTCTATATTTTTTCCTGGACATTTTGGACCAGAAATCAATAATGAAAGGATGAGATTCTCACGCTTCATGCACATGCCTGGCGGAAGGTTGTACAGTGTTAAAAATACTAGCCAACATGAGTAAGATGCCACCGTGCCTCCGAATGGATTAAAGCCGTTTGTGCGTAAACTCAGACGCATGTTACGTGGATCCCTTGAGAAGTAAGGATAAGTATAGCTAAAATGAGCCCAAGCTTCGTCATCAGTAGGATGACTGATTTCACCATCATCACGACAAACTCTTTCTGCTTGCTAAGTCATATGTCCATGTAACACCCTGAAAGTTTTTATTTGTTGAAAAACATGAATAATATGATTACTATACTTAACTATTATCATTAGATTGAAATAATTGATATTTTGGGATTAATTAGCAGTAATAATGATACGCCAATGTCGTACACAGAGGTGGGCACTCTGATAAGGCGACACCGAAAAACTGGAACGAAATTGAGATCTGAGAACACCATAATTTCCAGAAAAATATGGTGATATCAAAAATGTAAATATCCAGATTTGTTGACGTACGGATTTCGAGATTAAGTGACGCAGCTATTTTCTGGGTGATTTTTCACCTAGTGGAAAATAAAATCTAAAAATTAAAATAAAATCATCATAATTTGTAAAACCATTACATTAGCTTATGGCTGAAATTTCAACATAAATGGACATCATTTGAATGTCTTTACAAGAGGATCTTTAGGCCAGCTAAATTATGGGCTAATTACGGTAAGGATTTCTAAAATTTTTACATGATGATGTATCGTGGGCTACGCAAGCCCATGTCATGGTGGGTTAAGCCCCTTAACATTAGAGGCTGAGGTTTAAGGAGTTAGAGGGTGCATGAACCATGTGTAAGTAGTAAAAACCCAATGGGTTTTACTGTTACACCTGTGCTTGGAGGTGTCACCGTGCATGGTAAGAAGCTGGGCTATAAAACACCCCCTTCTCCTTCGTGCAAACTTTCCATTTCCTGCTCCTGTTTCCCCTACTTTTTTTGTTATTGCCCGGAGGAGATTTCTACTACTGGAGCTGCTTCTTCTGCTACTGTGTGTGTGCAACTCTGGACTGGTGGGTAGCCGCCGTTGTGTTGCACCAAGAGGAGCTGTTGCTTCTGATCGAAGGGGCTACCAGTTGTTATTGCCAGAGGCTGCCTTGACTTCATCTCTTCTCCACCAGTAGTGAGTTCATCAAAGAAAGTATCATCCTGCAAGAAAGGTAGGATTCATTTCCTCCTTTCCTAGTTTTGTCTTCTCCATATGCTAAAGGGGCTCTTGTTGAATGTTTAGATCCTCCTGTTCCTTCTCCTGTATTTATGGACTTGTTGTGTTGGATAGTAGGAGAGTTGGTCTATTCCATGTAGGAAACTCTTCCTTCTACTTCCATCTTTAATTAGCTATAGAACCTTGTTTAGAGTCACAAACATCTGTAGTACTGTGTGCTTGTTCCTATTTAGGTGTTTGTACCCTCAAGCTTCTGATTAGATTCCTTAACACTTCTGAGATTGAGTGTTTACCTTGTAAGCATTGATAACTACAAAATTTTTCATGTTAATTTTCATACATATAATTAATTTTAGACATCTTTTGCCTATAAATAATGTGAAATTTGATTTTAATTTTCATTTTATCCATGAATAGGTTTTTGAACATATTAGTTGATATTGAGTTAGAATACACATTATATATTTTCATTTAATAAGTCACTGATTTCTTTTCAAATTGACTAATCATGTTCATTTTTCTTTTCATCGGTATACTTTGAGAAATAAAAAATCTTTGTAAATAAATATGTATATAAATAATATTTTTGTAATATTTTTTAGTAGTAGATAGATATCATTTTGTAAATAAATAGAGTTTTTTTTTTTTAATAACCCACCCAATCCTATATCCTTTTCTCATTCCATTGTGTTGGCGGTCATCTCTTCTTACTGCTGCAATTTTTTCTTTGCCACCAGGTTAACGGAAGAGGTTGGAGGCGCCCAGCTGTGCAGAGTTGGTGCATGCATTAGCAATGTGTGCAGCTGCCGTCCGAGAGGCGGGGAGCTGTGCGTGGTGGTGCGGAGCTTGTGTGAAGGTGCGTGCAGAGCAACTGCAGAACCTGGCGGTGCGAAGCTTGGGGCGTGTACGGCCCGGGCATGCGGTGCGGATCTGCTGCGGAGGCAAGATGAAGCAGCTGTGCGAAGCAGATGTGCGTGTGGAGCTGAAGCGGCCAGAGCTCGTGCGGAAGAGGCCAGAGGAAAAGCTGCTCATGCAGGAGGAGTTCATGTGTGAGGAACCTGCGCCTGGAAGGTTCCACTGTGCCTATTTAAGGACCCCAAGGTCCTCAGAGGTAGGGGGTTCGATTGTTGCGTTCGGGGAGATGGTTCGGCATTTTGGTTTTGTTCAGCATTTTAGATTGATCTATTCTTGGGGGCGTTCTGCTCTTCTGAGGGGGTTCAACATCTATTTTTGTTTAGCATTTTTTTTTTTGGGATTTCGGCTGCTGTGAGGGATTTCAGGGGCTGCTGAGTTCCATTTTTCCCTTTCTTTTGCGTATTGCAAGCTGTTGTGAAGGAATCGAGTGCTCTTCTTTATTTCTTCTGTGTTTAGAGGAGATCGATCCAGTGGAGTTCTCCATTTCTTCTGTGTTCCAGAGGGCGACTGCAATTTTTTTTCTTTCTTCTTGCTACGTTCATCTTGGGGATCCAAGGGCATTTTTACTCCATTTCTTCTGTGTTCTAGAGATCAACGATTTCTTTTTCTTTTCTTATGTAGAGGTTGCTACGAGATTGAGGGCTGCTGGAGAGGCTACTGGGAGGGGGTTTCAGCATCTGAAGGGTTTGAGTGCTGCTTCTTCTTCTTCTTCTATGTTTGATTGCTGAGAGAGTGGAGTGTGCGTTGCAGAGATGGCACAGAACAACCAAGAACACTTCATTTCTTAGCTTGTTCAGGAACTGTCTGGTGTCTGGGAGGTCGACGGCGTCCAGAAGGCTTCCAGAGGGATTCCCGACATCTACACAGTCCAGATCTAGAATTGAGTTTGCGAGGTTCATGTTACCATTATAACAAAGGATGGGGATGATATTGTGAAGGTTTCTAAGTCTTTCTGATTTTCTTTTCGAGTCATTAATTGTGTTCTTATTCTTGTTCTTCATTAATAGCATGAGGATGTTTCTTATTTTTGGTCAATCCTTGAGTTGTGAGGATAGTGGGTTGGTGTTTATAGAGAACTAATATTGTTGAATGTTCATCCCCTGAGCTGTAGGGGTACAGTGGTTTGATAATCTTCTTTTAAGATTCTTGTTCTTTCATCTTTTTATCTTTTTGAGTTCAAATCATTTTCAGAATTAGAGTGCATTCGTATGTTTCTAGTTTACATTTTTGTCTACCGGTTGATCCCTCAATTGAGAGGGTACAATGATACTAATTCTCTTTTAATTTCAATTCAGCTTGTTCTTTCATTATGCTTGATATGTCGAGTTGTGAGGGATTTGATTAGTGATTTTTACAGAATTAATTCTAATACAGTGTATAGTGTTTGTTAGAATAGTTTCAAAAAGCAGTTTCTTAAGTCAAACTTTATTCAGTCTCCCTATGGAAATGACATGTTCTCACCACTTTGCTAGTTCATCTTTGCTATTTTAAATTTATGAGACAATTTAGAGAAGGTGAGCATTTTTACGTGTGCAACGAACTCTAGACAACGAAAGTGTACAGTCAACAATGCCGCGTTCATCTTGGCGCCATTGCCGGGGAGGCGTTAGAGTTTGATTTAAATCTGTTTTAATTTGATTTCATTTGTATTGGGCTTTTCATTGACTTGTTATTGGGCTTTTCTTTCAGATTTGCACAGAAGTGGAACATGGAGATTGGGCTTGACATTTGAGCCCACTGGAGAGGAGAGCTTGCTGAATTGATTTCACTTTTGTTTTTAATTCAGAATTTTAGATAGAAGAGTGAGAGTGAAACTTGTAGAGGTTTTCATGTATTCTCTGTGCATGTATAGAGATTTCTTTCTCGTTGGCATGTAATAATTGACCTTTTGTGGTTTGAATAGTTTGTAATTAGTTTATAGTATCACTTTATATTTTCTTAGTTAAGTTTTATTTCATTTAGTTCAAAACCAAATAAAAACAAAATCTAAAAAATCTTCCAAATTGCTCTTTCATGTAAGCCGTTTTGTTTTACAAATTAAAATTTTCATCTTCTTAAGATTAGAATCACTTGTTTTAGGTCATTCATCATTTTAATTGTCATTTGAATTCCATTTTCTACTTTGAAGAGTGCGGGGGAAATGTATGATTTCTATCTCTTATTTCATGCATTAGGCTTAGCATTAGAAAACCCTTGTTTGAACTTAATTTGTTGCATTTCATATTTGTAAAGGGGACTGCTTAAGGGCATCACCCTTTAGAAAAAAAAAGATAAGGTGAGGGATTTCATCACCCTTTCCTTTGCCCAAAAATCACAAATTTTTTTTCCACATTCTTGCATTTGCCTGAACCTTTTAATAAAAACCAGTAAACTTGGCCCTAGGATTCATAATTAGATTTATCCTTTCTTAATTCCAAAACTTCTCTTTAAGTCTGGTGTCTAGGATTAGAGATTAAAAAGCTTATGCTTAAGTGAGCTAGAGGTTCTTTAATTGGGTCCTTGCGAAAGCAAGGGGGGCCCCTCTACTCCACCTCTTACCTGGCCGGTACAAGAAGAGTTAGGATTGGACTTAAGCAAGCATAAATCTGATTTTGAGAAAAATAACATAGGTCCAAGGAACACTTAGTGTTTAGGCTAATTTGTTTTGAAAGTGTTTATGTGCTTGTGTTTGTCCATAAAAATTTAATAAAAATCAATAAAAATTTAAAAGTTCAAAAAAAAAATAGAGGCCTTTTCGACTATGTATGCTTGGTAGATGCTCCTTGAACATAGATTTGACTCAACCTATAGATGAGATCGAAAGATTCTTTCATAGGATGGCCAATCAAGACCAGAACCAAGTTAGCTGAGCCAAATGGAGCTTAATTACGTCTGGTTGAAGACGATAAACTTAGCGCTCTTGGGAGGCAACCCATGTGTACAGATTTCCTTTATCAGGTAATTCTCTGTCTTACTTTCTTTTCTTGTAAATAAGTTGGGAAGGGTAAATAAGCATGCATTCATAGTCCTCACCCTAACCAGTGCTTCATTTTTTTAGCTTGTACATGTGCAAATAAAAATTTCACAATGTTCATCTTTGAATAAAAATGCTTGTCATTGCAAAACACAGACTAGGTGTCTAATCTTTAACCATTAAAATGTTGAAGTTGTCACATCCCTTTGCAAATATCCATGTTAGGTAGCCTCTAGTAAAGGATTACATGTACTTCCTATCTACCTTATGCAAGGATTTATGGCAAGAAGTTTTTATACACACACTACACAACCACTTAGACTAGCTGAACCTGAATGTAGCAAATTTGTTAAGGCTAGTAGGAGAGAGATGATTGGTTTTCTCCCTTCCCCTTAAGTGAATTGCGAAGGAAGTGAAGGCGTGTGATCAAGGAACCTGACTGCCCATCCTTCCTTTAAGAGGAAAAGAAAAGGAAAAAAAAGAAAGAAAAGTAAAATAAAAAAAAAATATATATATATATATATCCATGAAACATGCCCCGGATCTGAGTAAAGTTGGACTCGCTACTCTTGAAAAGTGATGGGTTGTGCAGCATTATGGATGAAAAGGAAAGAAAAGAAAATTTCTAAGTGCACAAAGTGCAAATAAAGGGGCAAAGTCCTCAGCTCAGAGAAATAATCCTCAAGGATGTTGGGCAGAATGGAACTGAGAGAAACAACCCAATCTGATAGAGCAAGGATCTTATTTCACAACTCTTTTCTCCCCCTCGAATTAATCTAATCTTAATACTAGCTGAGGTAGAGAAGCTCCAGAAGGGCTGATGTGAACTCTTAAGTGAGCTATCATTTGTGCGCTAATTTCTTGCCATAAGTCCTTACAATTAGAAAGACATGGATAGAAATATCTCCACCTTAATCTTTTACATGAAGGTTGTTAACATGAGACATTAAATCTTCTAGTCTTACATTGGAGTGATTTTTATTGCTAAGGGACTAGCAATGTTCAAGTAGAGGGGAGTGATAACTACAAAAATTTCATGTTAAATTCATACATATAATTATTTTAGACATCTTTTGTCTATAATAATGTGCACAATTGATTTTAATTTCATTTCATCCATGAATAGGTTTTTGAACATTTAGTTGATATTGGGTAGAATACACATGATAGATTTTCATTTAATAAGTCACTGATTCTTTTCAGATTGACTAATCATGTTCATTTTTCTTTTCATAGGTACACTTTGAGAAATAAAAGATCTTTGTAAAGCAATATTGTATAAATAATTTTTGTAAATATTTTGTTAGTAGTAGATAGATATCATTTTGTAAATAAATAAGAGTTTTTTTTTTTATATAACCCACCCAATCCTATATCCTTTTCTCATTCCATTGAGTTGGCGGTCATCTCTTCTTATTGCTGCAACTTTTTTCTTTGCCACCAGGTTAACGGAAGAGGTTGGAGGCGCCCAGCTGTGCAGAGGTGGTGCGTGCACTGGCGACATGTGCAGCTATCGTCCGAGAGGCAGGGAGCTTTGCACGGCAGGGTGGAGCTCGTGTGAAGGTGCGTGCAGAGCAGCTATAGTGCCTGGTGGTGCGAACCTTGGGGCGTGTAAGGCCTGGGCGTGCAGAGCTCGGGCATGCGAAGTGGAGGAGGTGCGGATCTACTGCGGAGGGACGATGAAGCAGCTATGCGAAGCAGCTGTGCCAAGCAGATGTGCGTGTGGAGCTGAAGCGGCCAGAGCTCGTGCGGAAGAGGCCAGGGGAAAAGCTGCTCGTGTGGGAGGAGTTCGTGTGTGAGGAACCAGCGCCTGGAAGGTTCCACTATGCCTATTTAAGGACCCTAAGGTCCTCAGAGGCAGGGGGTTCGATTGTTATGTGGGGGAGATGGTTCGGCATTTTGGTTTTGTTCAGCATTTTAGATTGATCTGTTCTTGGGAGGGGGTTCTTCTCTTCTGAGGAGGTTCAGCATCTGTTCTTGTTTAGTATTTTTTTTTTTTTTTGGGATTTCGGCTGCTGTGAGGGATTCCAGGGGTGATGGGTTCCATTTTTCCCTTTCTTATGTGTATTGCAAGCTGATGTGAAGGAATCAAGTGTTCTTTTTATTCTTCTGTGTTTAGAGGAGATCGATCCAGTGAAGTTCTCCATTTCTTCTGTGTTCCAGAGGGTGACTGTAATTTTTTTCTTTCTTCTTGCTGCATTCATCTTGGGGATCCAGGGGCATTTTTACTCCATTTCTTTTGTGTTCTAGAGATCGACGATTTCTTTTTCTTTTCTTATGTGGAGATTACTGCAAGATTGAGGGCTGCTGGAGAGGGCTGGAGGGGGTTTTAGCATTTGAAGGGTTCGAGTGTTGCTGCTTCTTCTTCTTCTTCTGTGTTTGATTGCTGAGAGAGTGGAGGCGTGTGTAGCAGAGATGGCACAGAACAACCAAGAACACTTCATTTCTTGACTTGTTCAGGAATTGTCTGGTGTCTGGGAGGTCGACGGCATCCAGAAGGCTTCAGAGAGATTCGGACATCTACACAGTCCAATCAAGAATTGAGTTTGCGAGGTTCATGTTTCTGTTATAGCAAAGGATGGGGCTGATAATGTGAAGATTTCTGAGTCTTTCTGATTTTATTTTCGAGTCATTAACTGTATTCTTATTCCCATTCTCATTAATAGCATGAGGATCCCGATTTAGCACAATAAATCATGTTCTTATTTTCTGCTCAATCCTTGAGTTGTGAGGATAGTGGTTGGTTTTTGTAGAGAACTAATATTGTTGAATGTTCATCCCATGAGCTGTAGGGGTATAGTGGTTTGATAATTCTTTTAAGATTCTTGTTCTTTCATCTTTTTATCTTTTGAGTTCAGAATTTCAGAATTAGAGGTGCATTTGTATGTTTCTAGTTTAGATTTTATCTACCGATTTGATCCCTCAATGAGAGGGTACAGTGATACTAATTCTCTTTTAATTTCAATTTAGCTTGTTCTTTCATTATGTTTGATCTGTCGAGTTGTGAGGGATTTGATTAGTGATGTTTACAGAATTATTTCTAATACAGTGTTATAGTGTTTGTTAGAATAGTTTCAAAAAGTAGTTTCTTAAGTCAAACTTATTCAGTCTCCCTGTGAAAATGACCTGTTCTCACCACTTTGCTAGTTCATCTTTGCTATTTTAAATTTGTGAGACAGTTTAGAGAAGGTGAGCATTTTGACGTGTGCAACGAACTCTTGACAACGAAAGTGTACAGTCAACAATGTCGCGTTCAAGCATCTTGCCATTTGATCATTGTTGTAGAGGTTTTTCTTTCAGTGTCAAGTGGTAGTAGGTTTCTAACTACTCATGTATAGGTTATGTTTCCTATGATGCATCTTGTTTCTCATGTAAGTAGCCTTGAGAGCTAAAGACAAGTTCGCCTAGTGTTAACAATAATGTTTTGATCCATAGGTTTCATTGTTAAGGTTTTAGAATATTCTTAGAGTTATTTCTGGAAGTGGAACTGGCGGCTATCAACAGACAGGAGATACCTGTCGACAGGCCCAGTCTTCCAGAACTTCAGTTTGCTGGAACAACAGCAACTGTCGACAGATGGACCCTGTCTGTCGACAAACACTCTGCCATGTTGACAGACAGACCATGCTTGTCGACAAGTATTGTCCCAGAGCCAGAAATTGGTTTCTGGATACTTCTACCTGTCGACAGCCACCTCCTGGATGTCGACACATACTGTTCTGGCCAGTATTCAGTACCCTTATGTGTACAAACTCTTATTAAAATATCATCTTCTTAGCCTAGCAAGCTACCATCTTCTTTTCCTTGGTATTTTACTGTCATATCACTATAGAGTTCATCCACATTTTGTACTTTACCCTTCTTTGAATTGTTCTTAAAGTTACCAACTACAAATGATACTCAGTTGAATCTAATTTCCTGTGTTCAATAAGTGAATTCATAAGACCTTGGCTTCCTAATAGTAATGCTTGAGTATACCTGTTGATTATGAACAACCTGTGATGATAATTATTGGATCCTTGGACCCCACCTGACTGATATGTCTGTGCAAATAGGGCTGGTCCAGTCCTGGGAGGAGCACCCGAATTCATTACGGGCCGTACGGAAATGATAAAGGGAACAGGATGTTTGGCATTGCATCAATTACTTTATGATTATGGTCATCATATTACCTGTCCTATGTGAACATTTACATGAACCAGAATATGAGTTTCAATATGAATTCCTTAGCATGCCTGTGTTTCAATACTACTGTTTCACATTCACTGACATGATTGAGATGTCTAGTTGACTTCTTGTTATCAGTCATGTCCTTTACTTGGTTAATATATACTCCTGTCTCTTTGATTTGAGGATTTGAGTTCTACTGGGCTAGTTAGCTCACCTATCCTTCCCTTTTCAGGTGACCAAGATGGGGGAGAAGTTTAAAAGGGGCATGTGTGCTGAGTGAACTCTGTTGACAAGCAATCCGACCATTTGCTATTTAATAGTGTAATTATGAAATGTAGTGAGTAATAGTTTACTCATCCCTACTTCTCACTTAGTGTGTAATGAGGAGTACTTTTGTAATAAGACTTCCACATATCACGTTATGAATGGATAAAATTAATATTATCTTTTGTACTATTTTTTGTTACTTCTAATAAATAGCCTTTTATTAGAACGTGCGAGTTTCTCTGATTTACAGCTTTAATAGCTTGATCTCACGATCAGGAGAGATACTGTTTAATGGAAACTAACAAGGGATTTATGGCTGAAGGACACTCAGTGTCTAGGCCTCCCTTCTTTGATGGCACTGACTACACATATTGGAAAAAAACCATATGCAAGTCTTTCTGAGAGCTCAAGACTATGAGCTGTGGAAGATCGTTAGCAAGGGTCCATATGAGCTGCCCGTGATGAAGACACCTGGACAAGAGAACAGATCCGCAGAGGAACCTTGAACTGGAGCACGTTGAACATGATGCAATGTGTCGTGCATCCGAAGGAATACTCAAGGGTCTCCACATGCAATTCAGCAAAAGAAATGTGGGACAAGTTGGAGCTAATATATGAAGGTACATCAGAGGTAAGGGAAATTAAAGTTAGCATGCTTGTCTCTGAATATGAATGTTCAAAATGAAAATGAAGAAACTATTTCAGACATGTTTCCTAGATTATGATCATTATTAATGGCTTGAAGGGTCTGAAGAAAGAGTACAGTGAGAGTGACTTAGTAGGAAGATACTTAGGTCTCTTCCATCCTCTTGGCATACTAAAGCCACTGTCATTGAGGACTCTAAAGACCTATCAACAATGAAATTGGATGAATTGATAGGATCCCTGATGACTTGTGAGATAAATAAAAAGAAAAGAAACTGAGGTTAATCCAGAAAGTCCAATGCTTTAAAAGCCTCTAACAAAGGTTCATCAAGCTCAAAGAAAGAGGTTCAACAAGAAAATGAGGAAACTGATACATCTAGTGAAAGTGAGAATGATGAAATGGCAATGCTCACTAGACAGTTCAAAATTTTCTCAAGTTCAAAAGGAAAGGATCAGGTAACTTCAAAACTCTTCCAAAAAGAGATTTCTCAAACAAATTTGATACTAACAAAAAATCTGAGATGATTGTTTGCTATGAGTGCAAGAAACAGAGGCACATGAGAGGTGAATGCTTAGAGCTCAAGAAGAAGCTGAAAAATGACAAATCTTCATACAAGAAAGCTAAGGCCATGATGGCAACTTGGAGTGATGAAGATGAAGATGAGAATGCTCAAGAAAATTCTGACGATGAAGAGATCCAGTGTCTAATGGCAAGAAGTGAGGACTCTAATGAGGTAAACTCTTCCTTTGAAAACTATACAATTGATGAATGGGAAGAAGCATATACCATGCTGTTTGAAAATTTTTGTGAATATAAATCTGAAAACAAATCACTGAAAAAGAAAAATCACCACTCTATTCATAGCATAAGCAATAATGAACAGCTTGCAATCCTAACCAAAAATGATAGAGTACTAAAAATTGAAAAGGAAAGCCACTTGGTTGAAATGGATTGCATGAAAGAAAAACTCCAAGAAAATGAAAAGGAAAACAAGTCCTAAATACACTTATAGAAACCCTTTAAAATGAAAACCAAGAGATTATGTGTAAGGCCCTCGAATTTTGCCCTCTTAATTAGATGTTTGGTTGTGTAATGTTTAGATGCTTTGTGTGTATAGTTTATATATATATATATATATATATATATATATGTATGTATTCTATACATATTATAATTAAATAAGGTTGTACATGTATGTATGCTTGTTTAATGATGTACATAGGGTGCTATGTGATACATTGTACATTATATATATGCATGTACATAATGTAAGCTTGGTGTTCTGCATTTCTGTGTTCTGGCCGAAGGACCATTTAACATCAACATGCATGGATGTTAAGGGTTGAGTCGACGTCCAGATTGATGGATGCCAACTCCAAGTTGGCGGCAACCAATGTGGCCGTCTATATCCCAGAACTTGTTGTGCTTCAGATCTGGAAATGCCTGCGATTTCTTCTGCCCCTGTTTAGGAAACCTCCGCCCAACGGTAGTATCCCCTACCTAAATGCATACCCGACTGCCCTAGCTTAAAATCACCCTCTTGTGACCAGAATAGGTCTTTTGGCTCTTTGGTCAAAACCCTAGCTTTTTGTGCGAAACCTGAACTTTGAGACTCTCGATCTGGTGACTTGGTGCATTTCTGGGTGATCTCCATCGACTGGAAGGAACTTTGAGCATAGAGGAAGGCTTCCCCGACGACGGTGTACAACTAGTTTCATTACAGAACCGGTTCGGGGGAGGATTTGAGGAGCTTCTTGACTTGGCTGAGGAGAGCTTCTCCGACAAATAATTCCCTCTATCGATTTTTACAAAGGCAAGTAACCATTGGACATCATCCATACCCATATCTGGTAGGTCCCAGTATTTTTACTGATTTTTCCTCGTGTCCTAGAACCCCCATTCATCATGGTTTAAGCGTGCAGTCTGCACTTTTGCAGATAGGAACTTAAAGGCACTATCTTGTGCCGTTAAGATCCATTGTTGGCGGCAACCTTTGGTGCCATTAAACCCTGTTGGTGGCCATATGTGTGCGCCAAGTTCTTCAGTGTTTATAGGAAGCATGTTTTGACCTTTATGATTATTTTCTAGCATTCTACCTATATGTGTACACTGTAAAATTTTGTTTAGTTAAAAAAAGTCAATGGATCATGCCAGGACAATGTGTTGAATTTTTGTAAACTATATTAATTACTAGAATTTCTGCAACAGGGTATTAGGCATAATTTGTCCTGTAAATTCCATATTAATTAGACCCATGTTAAATTAGGGTTTCATAAATTTTATATGGCAACACGATAACTATATGCATGTGTTGACACTATTGGGAATGACTGATTTACTGTGGAACCTATTTAATGAAATTAGCGAAAAACATACCTGCGAACTGTTTTAATTATTGTAATTAGTGTATTGATCCAAAAATTTTGAAAAATTGAGCATATAACATATTTTCTGTTTATAATCTGTGATAAAAATTTGGATTCATTCTGATAATAATAAGTGTAATTCTTAGTTGCATCATGGAAAATAAATATATTGAGCATGTTAAATAAATCGGTGTGATTTAGTAATTAAAAGCATGTATAGGACCATGATGTGAGTTATTTATTTACTGTGAACAATAGTGTCATGTTAGGAGAACTGAAGCATATGTAAGTGTATGAAAGTGAATATAATTGTGTTAAATGATACACAAGCAATGTGTAAATAACGCGAATGAGTAAAATTGTGCCGTTTGTGACACTGCTACCATAGAGGGCTGTGGAACTATACCATAGTAAAGTCCCTACAGGAAGGTTCATTGTGTGTGAAATCCTATGGGCAATTAAGATGAAATCCTGGAGGTGGACAAGTACCACTGGTTAGGGTGGAGAGTGCTTCTCCTGGTTCTGTGCAGTTAACCAAGATCTATCATGTTTTGCCTAGGTGATAGGTATGTAAATGTGTTATGTGTGTCCTTCTAGTGGTGGTTTGGACTAGGTGTCACGGCAACTAAGTATAAATGTGAAATTATGTGAATGCGTATATGTGAATTGTGCAATGTGTAAAATGAGCATGTGAAAGTATAAAGTGAATGTGTTGTTTTGTGAATATTGTAAACTATGTGAATATGTTTAATTCATGTCAAAACAGCAAGCAAATGGTGAGGATAATTATGATAAATACATAAAAGAATATCTAGATTCCATGCTAGATGTACTCTTTATTTAATACATATCCGTGCTTAATTTGTGTATAGTTGCAAACCAACTTGAATATGTTTTAACATTCAATTCATGTATGATAAAAGGTGACATCATGCATAATTGTGAATTACTTACATTAAAACAGCAAATTAAATGTGTAAATGAATGTGAAAGAGCATGTGAAATTGATTAGAATCCATGCTAGGTTGCTAATCACCCTATGCTTAATTCCGTGTTCTAGATTAGTAGAATGGTACTATAAAATGGATAATATTGAATTGTTAAATCATGTACATGTTATACATAGGGAGCATGTATAGGAATGTGAGTCATCTTGTTTAATGTTATAAGTATGTAAAGTATACTATTGCTACAAGTCTTTCCATGTATATTAGTTTGTATTGTATAGAGTATGCCACATGTGTCACTTCTTACATTTAAAAGTCAGCATATGCGTATGATGTGTGTGTGGATGTTGTACATGGATTACTTGCTGAGTCTATTAGACTCATACTTGCTTCGACATACAGGTGTGACAGGTGTCTCCACTTCCGAGGAAGAGATAGTTAGGAGCGACTCCGAGCGTGAGGAGTAGCTTATGTTGTGGAGTCTTTGACATTGTACTTTATTTCCATAAGTATGTAATGAATAAGTGATGTATCTCATTTAGACAATGTAAATTTGATTTACAATTTCAATTATGTGGACTTTAGTTTTTCTTTTAAATGCTATATGACTCTGGATATTAATGATGATGATGGAATGAGAATAAACTTCTTATATTTCGTGTTGATTTGTGTAATCTAAGCTAGTGTTTAGTGTTGGGTCAATGTCCCACTGTGACGACGTTCGTTATATCGACGTGGATTTGTATAACGTATCGATATAAGGAGGATCGTTACATTAAGAAAAAGATTGAAGAGGTTCAAAAGGAACTAAAAAGCAAAAATGAGGATCTGTAAAAGGAAAGCAGAATCTTGATGCTATTTTGGGAGTTAAGACAAATATAACAAGGCATGGGCTTGGATTTCAAAATGAAAGAAAAGAAAAGAAACTTGGAGAAAAATTGATCACATTATTTGTTAAGTGTAGACCAAGTACAAGAAGAATGTTAAGCCAAAGGTAAGGAAGTGAAAAAAAAACAAAATATTTCAACTGCTCAAAAAGGAAAGGCATCTGTTGACAGACTCCAAGTGGACTGTCGACAGGCCTGGAAATCTGCTGAAAAATTCAAGCCAACCAAGCAACAAAAGGGACAAAAATGTCCACAAGTCCAACACAACAGTAAAAGAACTGTAAAAACTCAAACTCCATCATGCAACTGTTGTAAAAAACTTAGCCATACTGAAATACAATGCTGGAATAAATTGAATATGTTGAAATGCAAACAAGTATGGATTCCAAAGCATTTACTTTTTGGCATGAATGAAAGAATGGGACCCAAAGTAATTTAGGTACCAAAACCTCTTGTCTGATTCATCTATGCAGTAATGTCTAGCAGCCCAAAATTAAAACAAATGGTACTTGGATAGTGGCTGCTCGAGGCACATGACGGGCGATAAAGGTAAATTTGCTTGTTGGTTGAAAACGATGGAGGTCAAGTCGTACTGGAGGTAACAATAAGGGCCTATTAATTGGCACAGGTAAGGTAGGTAAGTATGCCTCTAACTCAATTGATAATGTGCTTCTAGTTGATGGTCTAAATCACAATCTCCTGAGCATTAGTCAATTGTGTGATAAAGGCCATAAAGTCATTTTGATTTAGATGCATGCCAAATCATTGATAAAATTTTAGGAGGTGTCAAGTTTTCTGGAAAAAGAGTTAATAACATCTATCTAGTGATCTAGATGAACCAAAAAAAAAATTTGTGTCTTGTTGCAAATAGACAGGATGAATTGTCTTTATGGCACCGCAGGCTAGGCCATACTAGCTACAATGTATTGCACAAGATCATGAGGATGAAATTGGTAAGTGGACTTCCTGAAATACATTTCAATAAAAATGTGTGCTTTTGTGATGCATGTGCACAGGGAAAACAAACTAGGAAGTCATTCAAATCTAATGCACCTATAATCACTTCAAAATCTTATGAACTCTTGCACATGGACCTTTTTGGACCTACTAGAACACTCAGTCTCAATGGTAAATGTTTTGAATTTGTCATTGTAGATGATTTCTCTAGGTTCACTTGGGTAAATTCCTAACTCATAAAAATGAAGTTCTGAAAAATTCTGAAGAGTTCATTAACAAGATTGACCATGAGAGCATAAACAAAATATGCTCAATCCGCATTGATCATAGGGGAGAGTTTGACAATAATTCATCTCTGATTTCTGCAGGAGCCAAGGTATTGATCACAAGTTTTCCTCTCCAAAGACTCAGAAACAAAATGGAGTAGTGGAGAGAAAGAATAGAACTTAGTAGATGGAGATGGCTTGCACACTTCTGGTTGAAAGTCAAACTCAAGGAGCTTTTTGGCAGAAGCTATGAACACATCATGCTACATCTAAATCGAGCCATGGTAAGACCTATGATGAAGAAGAAAACCCCTTATGAGCTCTTGAAAGGTAAGAAACTCAGTATTGGGTACTTTAGGATCTTTGGCTCCAAAGTCTTTATCCATAATAATGACAAGGTTGACTTAGATAAATTTGAAGCCAAAAGTGATCTAGGTATTTTTCTAGGCTACCTTGAACACTCTAGAGCCTATAGAGTGTTTAATAATAAAAATAGGACTATGGAAGAGACTCCACTGTTGTTTTTGATGAGTCTTATGCAAAATCTAAAAATTCAAATGCTTGCAGGTACGATGAAGAAGGAAAAATACTTGAAGAACTAGATGAGAATCCTCTGTCGACAGACCAAGAAGAGGTTGTCGATGAATCTGAAGAAGATCAACCAAATGATAAAATTCTTCAAGAATAAATTCCCCAAGAGTAAACTCCTCAAGAGCAGCATCCTCAAGAACAAGTTCAACAGGGCCAGTCCACAATAATAAATGTCAGGTACTCAAAAGATCACCCACTTGGAACGTATTGGAAATGTACTTGATAGAGTCACACTAGGTCACACTTTAGATACATTGTTGAACTAGATCATCTAGCATTTATTTCTCAAGTGGAACCTAAAAATGTTGAAGAAGCTGTAAAAGAAAACTCTTGGATTGATGCCATGCATGAAGAACTTGCTCAATTCCAAAGAAACAATGTTTGGAGCTTAGTTCTTAGGACCCTGAAATCTCAGTAATTGGAACAAGATGGGTATTTAGGAATAAGCTGGATGAAAAGGGTAAGTGGTGAGAAACAAAGCTAGATTGGTAGCAAAAGGTATAATCAATAATTTGGAGTAGAATTTGAAGAATCCTTCGCACCGGTAGCTAGGTTTGAGATAGTTAGAATTTTTGGCATATGCATGCTCAAACAAATTCAAACTTATGCAAAACACCTCGATATCAATCACAACATGGGTCCACACAACCCATACAGGCCCTACATTGACTTGGTAACACTGCCCAAGCAATGTGGGACACAAACCGGATAAACTGGCCACAGCTCACCAGAGCTCGGGTGACAACTTACATAATCAAGTCACAACAGACCCTGCTATTACCTTTCAAGTCGCGTCGAACGTACAGGATGCCACTCCACTCTAAATCGCGTTGGGTGTAAGTGACACGTTCACAAGAACGCGTCCACTGTACCGGACACCTTTGAGAGATTAGAAACACACCCCACAAACCCATCTGGAAATCACACCACCCAAACCTACAGTCATATTAAGCTGGAAATAACGAGTAGATGGTTTCCTGCACATGCTTACTAACATGCCCACGCAATATCCACAAGTAGAAACTCCATCCATGCACCACACAACCCATTCAACTTGTAAACAGAGAGAAACCATGGTAGAGTTCCCCTACCAGTGCAAGAAGCACATTCCGACATCACCAAGGGATTCCTCGTGCTCCGACGTTCACCCTCGCGCCAGAATACGCCAAACGGACGCCAATTATCCCCAAATTGCCAAGAATCCCTTCACAGCTGCTGCCGCGCATCTCCCCCATGCCTGAGTAGTGCAACTGCACTGTTCGGCCGGGGAGATACACTTAACATCACTTACCAATTGCTTCGTACATACCCGACACGTTAAGAAACGGATCCGACATTGCCGACGCTACTAAAACCCCCGTCACCCTGCATGCGCCACGCAGCGTGCATGCAGCGACAGCCACGTAACGACGGTTCGAAATCGCGTCTTGCATAGCGACCGCGATTAAGATATTTTAATCGCGTTCTACATATCGACCGCGATTAGAACCAGAATCACATATGGAAAACTGGACGCGATAAGCCCCTGAGAATCGCGTCGTCTGTATGCGACGTGATCTCAAAGAGCACGACAGAGCCCAAATTTTGCTGGGTTGCCAAGCACCCCTGCCTACCACCTGACCAATATAAGCTGTAAAAACACACATAGACCTCCATGGTCTAACAATGGACACACACTGGCCTCCAAAACCCGGTAAACCTCGATCCGAACATACCGGTCATTACAACTTTACCTCTGGAGTAGTTTTTACTAACCAGGAAATTACTCAATTTGTCGTACCAAGCTCGGGGTGCCTGTTTCAAACCATAGAGAGCTTTGTGCAATTTGTAGACATGGTTAAGTTTATCATGAACCTCAAATCCAGGTGGTTGAGAAACATACACTTCTTCTTTGATGTAACCATTCAAGAAGGTAGTTTTAACATCTATTGTGTGCATAGAGAGTTAGGTGTTACGCCTTCCGTAGTTACCTCTCCAGTCGGCTACCTTAGCACTGGGTGCTTAGGGCTTGTGTCGGTATGGGAGACCATCAAGGTTTGTGTCGTTTTGGACACTCTCACTCCTGTGTTGAGTAGTACGTCCTGTTCCTGATGACGGGAACAGATCGATTTGTGGTGTCTAACCATGGCTCGTGTTGGGGTGACACGTTGTAGCGCGCTCTAGTTGAGTGTTGCAGTACACCGGTCCTCTTCTGTAGGAGCTAGTCCCGTCAAGCCGCAC
>JACBKR010002058.1:0-37718 GCA_014218235.1 Colocasia esculenta | reverse complement strand
CACCATTGAAGGTAATACAGTCCACCTTCTAGAGTCGGTTATGGAAGTTAATGGAAATAAATGGAGAACCGCAGTTATTGTGTACACATGGGGTGGAAGAATCAGAGAGGATGTGCTCATTGCAGGTATTAAATTCATATGGAAGCAATGGCAACCAGATATTGTAGGCTTATCAAAAGGTTTTCTAGTAGCTAGTTTGAAGGAGGAAAAACATGTGCAGGATATCCTTGCAGGGGGTCCCTGGATCTTGAGAGACATCAGACTTGGAGTCCAGAAGTGGACACCACACTTCACGCCAGAAGAAAATGCAATAAAGAGTGCAGCGGCCTGGTTTCGGCTGCCGGATCTTCCTGTCGAGTTCTGGGACAGGGATGTCCTGTTCTCCATTGCTTCGGCAATAGGAAGACCGGTGAAGGTGGACACGTTAACCTTAGAAGGCAGTGGAAGAAGTTTTGCCAGGATATGTGTAGAAATTTAATTACACAAAGAGCTTTCTCGGGGTATATGGATCAATGATGGCCACGGGAAATTCTGGCAGGAGATAGTATTCGAACATGTTCCATGGATCAAACCAACATGTTTTAGATGTAGCATGGAAGGCCACATGAGCGCTCACTGCTGGTGTAGCAACCCGAATTTTTTAATAAATAAATAAATAGAAATAATGAAAGAAATGAATTAAATAAAACTCAATAAACATCAAAAAGTAATGAGCTTGATTTGACTAGCCCACTCAAAGGCTATTGGGCCAAATTAGGAGTATGGGTTATGGAGCAAGAAGAAATATCTCTAAATTCGTAATAAAAATGTATAGAAAATAGGAAAGGATAAATTAGGGATAAAACTAATGCAATAGGCCATGAATGGCAACCAAATTCGTGACTCACCATAGAAAGCACCATCTAATGGTAATCCTACTCCAATTGGGTGGAGAGATCTCCAAAACGAGGAAGGAAACTAGCCATACCCGCAACCCACCCTTCCTAGTTACAATCAGACTTGGAATAAATCCTAGACATATAAGTATTCATCTTAAGACTAAAGGGGAAGGTTCACCAACTTGTTGGGGTCGTGGGAGGCTAAGCTAGGGCATCAGGAGCAGAGGAGAACAGCTGGAGAACCAAGCTCTTCCTCAACCGTGCAACTGTCTGGTGTTCTATTTAAATGATTATTTAGGCTTGTTAAGCATGTTTATACCCTGTAATACTGTGTAACGAACAGTAAACAACCATGTTAACAAATTTTGATATTTGTCACATGATTTCTTTAATTTAAATGCTAATGTGCACGATCATTACATGTTCTATGATTTCTCTCACATGCACACACCAAACATACATCCTTGCTATGAAACCATGCAGAAAATACATGAATAATATATCTGGTAATTTACTTCAATAATTGTACATTTTTCACCCATGTTAATAATGACATTGTTTCCGTTTTCTCACGTGGATTTAGAATATCATTATCACTGCTCCACTGTTCTAGAATTCCTTTAGAACGTCGAGCAACTCGTTTTCTCTACACACTACTTTCTTGACAAGTTGGAACCTCTCTATTGGACATTCCGTTCTGGTAGACAAGGGACCTTTTGTTAAGACCTCCGTAAGACTCCGTACTCTATAGATTCTCTCATGGAGACCGAGCTGGTTGTACCCTAACACCTATAACACCCTTAGGGATCAACATGATCCAAACGACTTTAGAAGTTCTCTCTTATCTTGAATCACGTCGGACCTCTAGACCTGTGCATAACATGGCCAGTGGAAGGTTAGTGAATTTCACCTGACTGTCAACACCAATTGCGCGTATTGTGCAACTGATACTATCGCCCGTTTAATCGACGTTTTATGTGCAATGACCTATAGTTCTCATCTATACTCTACTCGCTCATCTATTCACACTCTCTCTACTACCTCGTCTATTCATCTAATACTCTCATCTATTTCTTGATACTCTCTATTGACTATTTGACTGATTGTCTAAAGATAAACAATATTACTAATGTCTGGCAATATATAAAGGGCCCGGTCTGGTCCTGGGAGGTGCGCCCAAAAGTGCTAGTGCCCGCGGGAGTTAATTGACCATAGTGTTTGACATTACACTCAAGTGCTATCTATCTCGACTATCTAAATGACAATCAAAGTGCTATACTATACTCGTTGTGTTATTGATATACATTGTGCTATTTGTGCTATGGCCATCTTGCTCTGTGCTATATCTGGAAACTTATGCTATTTCAATCACATACTATTGTGCTATCTCTTACATTACTTGACTCTCTCGCTCTATCATATAGTGACTCTGCTTTTAATACATTAATCATGTAAAGTTGCCCGCACCATGGGATATAAATCCTACTGGGCGTGTCATTGTGTTCTCAGGTGAGGCTGAGGAGAATGAGTACACTCACGAGGATGGGGAGGACTAGGAGTGATCCAAAAGTACCATGACGCCATTATGTTATCCTTGATGTCTTAGTTAGTCTTTTATTTTCATTCTATGTATTAGAGTCAATTGGGCCCTATGTTATGGCTCCGCATTAGAGAATGTGACAGATAGTAGTTGAATTATCAATGAAAGGCATTTGATTTCGTATTATTTAATTGTCCAATGGTTTGATGTTATTCTATGCTCTGTACTCGCTTACTTGCAACTGCCTCACGTTCCGATATTCCACGTCGGGACGTGACAGTTTTGCAGTATCAGAGCCTAGGATATCCTTACTAGGATAATTAAGTCTAGGATGTTCTAGGACGGACTGCGATGACACGTATCTAAGTCAACTATCATACCTATGTGAGATTGGGTAGAACCATGGTTAAGATCTAAAAGATACTCACACACGCACAAATTAAACTCCATATCATGTCTTAACAATAAGTTACTTTTGTAGGAATTTAAGAAAGTTAAGATGACTGCTGAACGTGCTCAAATGAGGGGCATGCAACAAACAATCTAAGAACTCACTCGTGCGCTTCTACAAGCTGCACAAGGAGGAGGAGGAAACTACGGTGCAGACGAGCTGCATCGTAATTTCAGAAGCTTAAATCCTCCAAAGTTCAGCGGTACAACTGATCCGGATGAGGCCGAGCACTGGTTGAAGGAGACGGAAAGAATTTTCCGTGTCTTGCAATGTGCAGCTGGGGACAAGCTGCTACTAGCTATATTTCAACTGGAAAAGGACGCCTGCTCTTGGTGGGAGTCAGTAGAAGCAACCAGGGCGAATGGTCAATTCACCTGGAATGAGTTTAAGCAACCTATGCTGTCAGTAGGAGAGTGGCTCCCTTGGAGAAGTCACATGCACGTTTGACTTTTTTCACCGAACTTTGAATTTTTAATGTTCTATTGGGTTTATTTGAATTATGAAATTTTTAGATAGGTCAAATTATGAAGGATTAGAAAGACGCTATTTTGATGGAATCACCAAAATCACGATTTTCTTCTTGGATGAGAGAGTTGACTTTTTATTGATAAGAGATATTATTTTTTTGATATTTTTATTAGATTCAAATGTGGGGTACTTCCTTATTTACATGTAATATCTTAAGTAAATAAAACTACAAATAATAACATTTACTTAAATGGTGTTCAGGTAAATAAGATATTGTACATTAGTATACACTTCACACCTGTATAAGGGGTTGATCTAGCCACCCCTGGCTCAGCCAGGATCGGCCGATCCTGGATTGTGATCGATTTTTGGCTGGCCGATCCGGACCCGATCCCCTTGTTTTTGAACCTTGATCATCATCATTATCATTATCAGAATCATCAAGGAAAATTGGCGTTTCTCTCATAAGCCTTTCTTCCTCCTCAGTCATATAGGCCCTCATTTCATCCACAAGGGCCTGGAGCATGAATGTTATTGCTTGACATTTCCACCAATGCCTATAGTATGCTGTGTAAGGCGATGGGCACCTCCATTCATTTGTTTACCACAATGCTAAAACTGTAGTCTATTGCTTTTAGAATAAAAAACCTTGCAGAATAAAAACCCTGGTGCCACCCAATGTCTCCCTATGGCTGTGGTGCTTCCTCTCCCTCCTCAGCTATAATCCTGTTACATCCGAAGACGAATATATGACCTCATGATTAGTTTCAATGTTGATTACCTTTTTACCAATTTTACGAAATTAAAGACCTCATTTTTGTGTCATTAAGTTATTGACACACTTAATTGACCTTTAATTGCACTAATTGGACAAAAGTCCCAATTGTCAAACCTTAATTAGGGTGAAATTGAGGGTTTTTTCCATTTTTTCGAAATTAAAGGCCTCCTTTTTGTATCATAACTCAATTGGGTCAGTTAATTATTGACACACTTAATTGATCTCTAATTGCACTAGTTGGACAAAAGCCTCAATTTTCAAACCTCTAATTAGGGTGAAATTTGGGGTTTTGTCCAATTCCCAAAATGAAAGACCCTCCTTTTTGCATCATGACACAATTGAGTCAATTAGTAATTGACGCACTTAATTGGCCTCCAATTACACTAATTGGACAAAAGTCCCTTCAAACCTAATGAAATTTGGAGGTTTTGCATCATGACACAATTGGGTCAATTAAGTGATTGAAACACTTAGTTGACCTCTAATTACGCTAACTGGACAAAATCCCAAATTTCAAATTCTAATTAAGGTGAAATTTGGGATTTTGTTCTATTTACAAACCTTAAATATTCTAATGTTCCCATACAACTTAATCTCTCATTTACAATGTAATACTGCAACTCAATCCCTCATTTTTAAAGAAATTTTTTATTTTGAAAATTTAAAACCACATCCTTAAAATGAAAGAGCTTCCTTCAAACTTCAAAGAAGAAGAAGAAGAGCAAGGCGGTGGTGGTGGCAGCAACGACAATGGGGGAAGGAGAGGGGAAGAAGTTTTCTTGAAGGCTCAGGTTGGGGGGGGGGGAGAAGGCCTTCACAACCTGGACTGATAGCAGCAGGGCTGATCTGGCAGGACATTCTTAATTCAAATTTCAATGGCCGGATTGGCTGATCCTAATCGATCTGGACCAATTCGGTCCGATTAAAAGTGTGGCGTTCCAGAGGGCTACCCCCTGGAATCAGATCGGCCGAGGCTGATCTGATATGGATTGACCGATTCCGCGTTCCATGAGATTGGAAGGGTCGAGGGGCTAATCTGTAAACTTTGAAGATTACAAGGATTGAAAGCTAAAATTCAGAATGCTAAAATTATTGTGATTGCTGAGGATGTATTTATCACCTGTTTCTGGATGGGGGTTTAGCACTGGAGAATTGAGTAATGGGACTATATTTTGCTGGGTTAAGTAGAAGATTCTTGATGATTGCGCGGAGGACCGGTCACTTCTATCACCTTGTGGGGTGATGTTGCATCCTGCTCTGGGGGCCAATGGCACCTTAAGGCGGACAGATTATGTGGTGGCGACCCTCCATGCCAAACTTTGGGCAGTGTGGGGGAATAACATTGTATCTTCAGAAGAGATGTCCGTCCTAATAAAAGCTATTTATCGGAAGTGACAGAAAACAGGTACAAAAGGTAGTACTTCTTTATCCATTCACAATACTATAGCGGAAGTTTATTACACAAGTACTCCTCATAACAATAAGAGAGGAGTAGATCAAAATAACGTATTACACATCTCATTTTACACTACTAAATAGACAGTAACAGATTGGCTTTGCTGTCTCAGTGGGTCCACTCAGCACTCAAGTCCTTAAAGGTCATCCCCAGCTGTATCACCTGAAAATGGTAGGAAATGAGCTAACTAGCCCAGTAGAATTCAAATTCCATAGTTCAGGAGTGTACACAAGATAACTAAGACAAGGTCAAGACAGAATAACAAGGGACACACCAGATTCAGAACAGTAAGTTTGATGCAATGACAGTAAAAAACTCAGATCATGTTCAGATATATAGCTCAAGAATTGATTCACATATCATTTACACAGTACTGGAATTATGATGACCATATTCAGAAAATAGTTGATGCAATGCTAGACATCCAGACATCCTTATCATTCACACAGTACTGAAATTATGATGACCATATTCAGAAAATAGTGATGCAATGCCAGACATCCAGACATCCTTATCATTCACACAGTACTGGAATTATGATAACCATATTCAGAAAATAGTTGATGCATGCCAGACATCCAGACATCCTTATCATTCCACGTGGTCCGAAAATGAATTCGGGTGCTCTTCCCAGGACTGGACCAGCCCTATTTGCACAGGCATAAAAATCACAGGGGGTACAAAGACCCAATAATGTCATCTCCATTTATTCACATCTCATAAGGGTTCAAGCATATGAACTCTCAAGTGTTCAGATTTTATAGACCCATTACCGAATACCGAAGAATAAACTCAATCGGAGTGCTATTCGTAATTGACAACTTTAAGAATAATTCAAGGAGAGTTAAGGTACTCAAAGTGGATGAACTTTGCAGTAACATGACAGTAAATATCAAGGTAAATGAGAGGGTAACTTCCTTGGCTTTTAGGATGATTTTTGGCATGGATTCGGACATGAAAGAGTGCAAAAATTTGAATCAGTATTGTACCTGTCGACAGCCAGGAAGGGGCTGTCGACAGATGAGAGCAGACAGAGCTCAGGTTGTCTGGCTCTGTGTGTATCTGTCGACAGCAGCAAGGTCTGTCGACAGATCCACACAGTCCAGAAACCTGAAGTTCTGTCAGACGTTGCGCCTGCGACAGATTGGGCCAGCTGTCGACAGATAGTTATAGAACTTCCAGAAAGGACTTTAAACCTATCTTAAACACCCTAACTATAGAGCTATAACCAAAACATGTTGATATCAAATAGAAGAGTCTAATTGGAGTTCTCACAGGATTTACAAGCTAAACAACCGAGATGGAACAAGAAACTTATAATTCCAAACTTAGCTCGCTAAAACAAACTCTATGGAGAATTGAGACATAGTCTTGCTAATAATGGTTAAATGAAAGATTCCTATAGGTTGGACACTAAATCACAAATATATATGGATCTCATCAAAGCTTGGAATACCTACCAATTGAACAGAAGTTCTCATACAGTTCTAAAAATATAATACTTCTACTTGACTCTAACTCATGAACAGGGATCAAAAGTAGAACAATAATGATTTCTTTCTAAATAGAATCAAGTTATTCCTTCCCCAACAAGAGTAACTCTACCATGATTGGAAGAAAAGCAGAGAATCACCAGTATATCTCTCGTTTGCTCATTACGAATTCCTTGTGACATATGAACAAAAAATCGAATTGAACCATAGAGAGATGAATCTTACCTTGTCAACAGTTAATTTTTCACACGCTCTTAACGAAGGCACCTAACCCAGCAAGATAAGATTTCCCACAAAGTTGATGGGGTGTTGCAAACTCTACAGGTGGAAGCAACAACACTCCCCCACGGCAGCAACTCCAACACTAGGAACCACCCAGCAGAAGAACAACTCCAGCAATAGCCACCGTCTCCAGATAAGAGCAGTAATAGCAAGAAAACCAGGTACAAGAGCTGAAGAAGTGTAAGAACAGAGAATAATCCAAGAAGCTTGCGTTGGAAAGGCTCCCTTGCTGTTTACGGTACAGGTTTTATAACCCCAAGCTTTTTCATGCACAAAGACACGTCACCATGAGGTGTCATGGTAGAAACCCTTTGGTTTTTACCTTAACACGTTGCACATGCAAGGATTCCCAAGCTCCCACGTAGTTAACCTTTATGATTACCCCAACCTTAGGTGGCTGGCCTCTCCAAGGCTCTACACGTAGGCATCCTGTAATTCACCAAAAAATGGTTACGTAAATACCCCCTAATTCAACTGGTCCAACATCACTATGTAAACCCATCCAAATAGTGTCCATTTGTAATGAAATTTTAACCATAGACAATATGATGGTTTTACAAGTAATGATTTTTTATTCATTTTAGATTTATTTTACAGTAGGTGAAAAATCACCCGAAAAATGGTCGCGTCGACTTAATCTCGAAATCCGCATGTCGAAAAATTCAGATATTTCATTTCTGAGATCTCCATATTTTTATGGAAATTATGGTGTTCTCGGATTTCATTTTCGTTACCGTTTTTCAGTGTCGTCCTGTGGGAGCGCGTACGTCCGAGTACGACACTGGGGTAACATTAGTTAATACTAATCATACCCAAATATCAATTATTTCAATTAAGACTAATGCTTAAGTCTAATAACTTTATTATTCATGTTTTTCTACAAATAAAAATTCTGGGGTGTAACAATTCTCCCCCACTAATAGAAATTTGGTCCTCCAAATTTAATTACACAGGGATGTGGTTACTGACCTGTAAAAAACTCTGGATACTTGTCCTTGATGGCATCTTCCAATTCCCATGTTGCTTCTTCTTGTCCTTGCTTATTCCACTGAATTTTTAGTAAAGGAACTTCCTTGTTCCGAAGTTGCTTGATTTTTCGATCGAGGATCTGTACTGTCTTTCTCATATGCCAAATTTCCTTGTATATCCAGATCTTGGTATCCAATAATGTGTTCCGGATCATATACATATTTCCTTAACATTGATACATGAAAAATATCATGAACATTGGATAATTGTGGTGGGTGCCATTGGTATGTCATTTCACCAACTCTCTTTCGTATTTCAAAAGGTCCAATGTATCTTGGACCCAATTTTCCCTTGATGCCAAATCTTTTTATTCCTCTTCGGGTGACACTTTAAGAAATACATGTTTCCTTCCTGAAATTCTAACTCTCTTCTACGTCGATCAGCATAACTTTTCTGTCGGTCTTGAGCAGCTTTCATCTGATCTTGTACCAACTTGATAACTTCTGTCGTCTCTTGGATCATTTCTGGCCCAAGAATATGTGTTTCTTTTAATTCGACCCAACACAATGGTGATCTACATTGTCGTCCTACAAAGCTTCAAAAGGTGCCATTTGAATAGTAGACTGGTAACTATTGTTATATACAAATTCCATAATTGTCAGATGAGTGTTCCAGTCATTTCCGAACTCTAATACACAAGCACGGCACATATCCTCAACAATTGATTCACCCGTTCGGTCTGTCCATCTTTTGAGGGTGAAATGCGGTACTAAATTTTAATTTTGTTCCCAAAGCATCTTGCAATTCTCTCCAAAAATGTGAAGTAAATCTGACATCTCGATCAGAAACTATGTTCTTTGGAATTCCATGCAACCGTACAATTTCTTTCATATATAACGCTGCCAAAAATTAACAGACCATCTTGTCTTTATTGCTAAGAAATGAGCTGATTTGGTAGTCTGTCATTGATTACCCAAATAGCATCAAATCCACTCCGTGTTTTAGGTAATCCCACAATAAAATCCATACCAATGCTATCCATTTCCATTCTGGTATCTCAAGTGGTTTTAATTTTCCTGCAGGTTTCTGGTGTTTTGCCTTAATTTTCTGACAGGTCAAACATTTTGCAATAAATTTCACAATATCCTTTTCATGTTGCACCACCAGAAATACTTCTTCAAATCTTGATACATTTTGACAGCTCCGGGATGAATAGTGTAGTGAGACCGATGAGCTTCTTCTAAGATCTGTTTCTTGATTTCGGGATTATTCGGTGCACACAATCTGTCCCGGAATCGAAGATTTCCATGAGAATCTTCATTAAAATCAGGTTTAGAAGCCAATTTTTCTCTGATTCCTACCAATATAGGATCATTGTCCTGATGCTCATTAATTTACTTCAGCAAATCTGATTGCACTACCAAGTTGCTAATCACAATTCTTTCTTCTTGTTTTTCAACTTTCAAGCTCAATGTGGAAAATTCTTCTAACAATTTCCATTCACTTACTTGCAACCGAAACATCTTGGCTATAGGATTTCTGCTAAGTGCGTCAGCCACAATGTTTCCTTTTCCCGGATGGTATTCAATCTTGAAATCATAGTCTTTGATATATTCCATCCATCTCCTTTGTCTCATGTTCAGTTCTTTTTGTGAAAACAAATACTTGAGACTTTTATGATCGGAGTACACTATGAATTGGTTATCATATAGGTAGTGTCTCCAAAGCTTAAGAGCAAAGACCACAACACCAATTCTAAATCATGTATTAGGTAGTTCTTCTCGCGAGTCTTCAATTGTCTTGAAGCATAGCAATAACTCTTCCATCTTGCATTAATGCACCCCCCAATGTTGGAAGCATCAGTATAAACCTCAAATATTTTTCCTTCCACCGGCAAAGCTAGAATTGGTGCAGATGACAGACATTCTTTTAACAATTGGAATGCTTCCTCACAATTCTCACTCCAGATAAAAGCGTTCCTTTTCTAGTCAACTGTGTAAGAGGTGAGGCATTCTAGAAAAATCTTTGACAAATCGCCGGTAGTAACTGGCCATGCCCAGAAAACTTCTTACTTCAGTGAGATTCTTAGGTTGCTTCCATTTCTGAATGGTTTCAATCTTTGAAAAGTCTACTGATAAACCTTCTTTAGAAATAATGTGTCCTAAGAACATTACTTCTTTCAACCAAAATTCACACTTGCTAAACTTTGCATATAACTTGTTGTCTCGTAACAATTGCAAAGTGATCCGTAGATGGGCTTCGTGCTCCTCCACATTTTTGAAATAGATCAGTATATCATCAATGAATACAACCACAAACTGATCTAAATAAGACCTGAATACATCGTTCATCAACCGCATAAATGCAGCTGGTGCATTGGTCAATCCAAACGGCATCACCACAATTCATAATGTCCATATCTTGTTCGAAAAACCGTTTATAAATATCTGATTCTTGAATTTTAAGCTGATGATATCCAGATCTTAAATCAATCTTGGAAAAACACTGAGCTCCAAACAATTGATCAAATAGATCATCAATTCTCGGAAGTGGGTACTTATTCTTTATAGTCAATTGATTTAACTGCCGATAATCTATACACAACCGCATAGATCCATCCTTCTTTTTAACAAATAGAACCGGAGCACCCCAAGGTGAAGTACTAGGTCTAATGAATCCCTTCTCTATCAATTCCAACAATTGTCTTTTCAGTTCTTTCAATTCTTCTATTGACATTCTGTAGGGTGTTCTAGAAATTGGTGTAGCTCCTGGCACCAACTCAATTGAAAAATTCACCTCTCTATCAGGTGGTATGCCAGGTAGCTCTTCAGGGAAAACATCAAGAAATTCTCTTACTACCGGAATATCTTCCAATCCCGCAATGCTCTGATTTAATAGGGTCACAGAAGCCAAATACCCTTGACAACCCTTCTGTACTAACTTACAAGCTTTCACACTGCTGAAATTATTGGTATTCTTTTGGTTTTAGGTTTATCAAATTTGTAGAATAATTTTCCTCTCCTAGGAAAGTCACTTGCCTCAATTGGCAATCTAGATTTGCATGGTATTTCGATAGCCAATCAACCCCAAGGATTATATCATAATCCCACATATCTAAACATATCAAATCACCGGGTAAATCACGTCCTTTGACAATAATCTGGCTAGCAGGGTAATATTCTTTAAGCTTTTTACCCTCACTTAAAGGAGTTGCAACCTCAAGTTGTGTGTGTTAATGGAACTGACTTTACATCCAACAATTTAGCAAACTCATAGCTAATGAAAGAGTGCGTAGCTCTAGAATCAAACAACACAAATGCAGGTTTTGAGTTTACTAATAAAGTACCTTCAATCAATCTGCCTTCCTGCGGGGATTCAGGTTCCACATCCTGAATGGCTTGTAATCTTCCTTGCTTTACTTTGGGGTTCTTATTGTTGGTGGTGCTGTCTTAGCCATCGGATAGTCCGGAATTCGGTGTTGAGTGCTACCACACCGGAAACATGCACCCAATTTACGCCAGCAATTCTCAATCTTATGCCCAACACGATGGCAATGCTTACAAACATCCTTACTCCCTACCGGAGCTTTACTTGCCTTCTTAGCATTTTGCTGAACCTTAGAGACATTCCCCGACTATACTCCTTTTTTCGATTTGAAGACCCTTCTCCAGATTTCCCTCTAATCTTATCCACAGTTTCGTTTGCAGCTTCAAATGCCAAGGCTCTCTTAACCATTTTCTGAATAGGTAGTAATCAAATGAGGAGTTAACTGCGTAATAAAATTAGGACGCAGTCCATTCATAAACCTCTTAGCCTTTAGCTTTTCCGTGGATATAAGATGAGGAGCATATTTTGACAATCGGGCAAATTGAGCCTCATACTCGGATACCGACATTCTTAGCTGCTTTAACCAGCAAATTCATTCGCTTTCTTCTCCTGAACCACCTCAGAGAAATATTGCTCATTAAACAGTTCCACAAACTCTTCCCAACTAACTTGATTTGAATCTTCCAGGGTAGTTTCCACAGTTTCCCACCAAGCACGAGCATCCCGATCCAATTGGAATGTAGTGAGACGAACCTTTTCTTCCTCCGTACACTTAATCATTCTGAATATCCTTTCAATGTCTTTTAGCCAATTCTCAGCTTCATCCGGATCCGTACTACCTGCGAATCTCGGAGGGTCTAGGCTTCGGAAATCCTTGAACAAGCTTGTCCCATTGTGACTGTTATTTCTAGCTACTACCTTCATTACACGGGTCAAATCATGCATAGAACTTTCCATCTTCCTCAAATTAGCATCACCACCATCCATGATTAAATCAAAAGGAATCTGAAACATTCAGTAATACATTCATTAATTTCACAAGCATCCCAATCTTGCATCCACATACACAATTCAATTTCACATAACACACCATCTATATTATCAAGTCAAATATTTACATTGTAATACATCCCCATGTATCCACAAAATATCACAGCCTTCTCCTACCAAGTTTACCATATACAAAACTCCAATCTTCACTATCCTCTCACTCCACATACATATGGGAGTTACATATATACAATCAGTGTTTACACAAAAAGAGAGGCATACAAAAAGATGAGTGGTCTAAGTCTTCTTCTAGTTTTGGGTAAGATCTATAACAGTTTCCATTTGCGGTGCTTGCTGCTCTACTCCGGCCCCATGGTACAGCTCTCTAGCTGCATCAGTCAATGCCTCCCAATGATCCTCAACTTGGTGGAGCAATAGATCTTGTCCCAACTTCAAGTTATCCAGATTGATCATAACTTGGCTCATAATTTCTAAAGAAGCACAATCATTGCCCGCCATAAAAGCATCTGCAGTCAAGTTGAGCACCTCTTCCTTAATTTGCAGATGACCTTCTCGCTGCGCTTGGGCATACAATTCTATATCCTGACATAGCAATTCCATGGCAGCAACCAACCTTTCTTGGGCATTCATGTCCATTCTGAAATGATTAATAGGTTAAGCATTTACATGATTACAAAAATCATGCTAACTAATCCCGTGTTCTACCCCAACTCACTGGTTTCCCTAGGTTTATCGAACTAATGCTCTGATACCAAATTTATCTGTCACGTCCTAATAAAAAGCTATTTATCGGAAGTGACAGAAAAATAGGTACAAAATGTAGTACTTCTTTATCCATTCACAATACCATAAGCGGAAGTTTATTACACAAGTACTCCTCATAACAACTAAGAGAGGAGTAGATCAAAATAACGTAATTACACATCTCATTTTACACTACTAAATAGAAACAGGAACAGATTGGCTTTGCTTGTCTCAGTGGGTCCACTCAGCACTCAAGTCCTTAAAGTCATCCCCAGCTGTATCACCTGAAAATGGTAGGAAATGATGAGCTAACTAGCCCAGTAGAATTCATTCCATAGTTCAATTCATAGTTCAGGAGTGTACACAAGATAACCAAGACAAGGTCAGGACAGAATAACAAAGGACACACCAGATTTCAGAACAGTAAGCTTGATGCAATGACAGTAAAACTCAGATCATGCTCAGATATATAGCTCAAGAATTGATTCACATATCATTTACACAGTACTGGAATTATGATGACCATATTCAGAAAATAGTTGATGCAATGCCAGCCATCCAGACATCCTTATCATTCACACAGTACTGGAATTATGATGACCATATTCAGAAAATAGTTGATGCAATGCCAGACATCCAGACATCCTTATCATTCACACAGTACTGGAATTATGATGACCATATTCAGAAAATAGTTGATGCAATGCCAGACATCCAGACATCCTTATCATTCCACGTGGTCCGAAAATGAATTCGGGTACTCCTCCCAGGACTGGACCAGCCCTATTGCACAGGCATAAAAATCACAGGGGGTACAAAGACCCAATAATGTCATCTCCATTTATTCACATCTCATAAGGTGTTCAAGCATATGAACTCTCAAGTGTTCAGATTTTATAGACCCAATTACCGAATACCGAAGAATAGACTCAATCGGAGTGCTATTCGTAATTGACAACTTTAAGAATAATTCAAGGAGAGTTAAGGTACTCAAAGTGGATGAACTTTGCAGTAACATGACAGTAAATATCAAGGTAAATGGGAGAGTAACTTCCTTGGCTTTTAGGATGAAGTTTTGGCATGGATTCGGACATGAAAGAGTGCAGAAATTTGAATCAGTATTGTACCTATCGACAGCCAGGAAGGGGCTGTCGATAGATGAGAGCAGACAGAGCTCAGGTTGTCTGGCTCTGTGTGTATCTGTCGACAGCAGCAAGGGATCTGTCGACAGATCCACACAGTCCAGAAACCTGAAGTTCTGTCAGACGTGCGCCTGTCGACAGATTTGGGCCGGCTGTCGACAGATAGTTATAGAACTTCCAGAAAGGACTTTAAACCTATCTTAAACACCCTAACTATAGAGCTTATAAACCAAAACATGTTTGATATCAAATAGAAGAGTCTAATTGGAGTTCTCACAGGGATTTACAAGCTAACAACCGAGATGGAACAAGAAACTTATAATTCCAAACTTAGCTCGCTAGAAACAAACTCTATGGAGAAATTGAGACATAGTCTTGCTAATAATGGTTAAATGAAGATTCTTATAGGTTGGACACTAAATCACAAAATATATATGGATCTCAATCAAAGCTTGGATACCTACCAATTGAACAGAAGTTCTCATACAGTTCTAAAAATATTAATACTTCTACATGACTCTAACTCATGAACAGGGATCAAAAGTAGAACAATAATTGGTTTCTAAATAGAATCAAGTTATTCCTTCCCCCCAACAAGAGTAACTCTACCATGATTGGAAGGAAAAACAGAGAATCACCAGTATAGTCTCTCGTTTGCTCATTACGAATTCCTTATGACATATGAACAAAACCGAATTGAACCATAGAGAGATGAATCCTACCTTGTCAACAGTTAATTTTTCACACGCTCTTAACGAAGGCACCTAACCCAGCAAGATAAGAGTTCCCACAAAGTTGATGGGGTGTTGGCAAACTCTACAGGTGGAAGCAACAACACTCCCCCACGGCAGCAACTCCAACCACTAGGAACCAACCCAGCAGAAGAGACAACTCCAGCAATAGCCACCGTCTCCAGGTAAGAGCAGTAATAGCAGAGAAAACCAGGTACAAGAGCTGAAGAAGGTGTAAGAACAGGAGAATAATCCAAGAAGCTTGCGTTGGAAAGGCTCCCTTGCTGTTTACGGTACAGGTTTTATAACCCCAAGCTTTTTCATGCACAAAGACACGTCAACCATGAGGTGTCATGGTAGAAACCCTTTGGTTTTTACCTTAACACGTTGCACATGCAAGGATTCCCAAGCTCCCACGTAGTTAACCTTTATGATTACCCCAACCTTAGGTGTGCTGGCCTCTCCAAGGCTCTACACGTAGGCATCCTATAATTCACCAAAAAAATGGTTACGTAAATACCCCCTAATTCAACTGGTCCAACATTCACTATGTAAACCCATCCAAATGGTGTCCATTTGTAATGAAATTTTAACCATAGACTAATATGATGGTTTTACAAGTAATGATGATTTTTATTCAATTTTTAGAATTTATTTTACAGTAGGTGAAAAATCACCCGAAAAAATGGTCGCGTCGACTTAATCTCGAAATTCGCATGTCGAAAAATCAGATATTTACATTTCTGAGATCTCCATATTTTTATGAAAATTATGGTGTTCTCGAATTTTATTTTCGTTACCGTTTTTCAGTGTCGCCCTGTGGGAGCGCGCACGTCCGAGTACGACACTGGGGTAACATTAGTTAATACTAATCATACCCAAATATCAATTATTTCAATCTACGACTAATGCTTAAGTCTAATAACTTTATTATTCATATTTTTCTACAAATAAAAATTCTGGGGTGTTACAAGAGAAGCCCGTTCTGAGGAGGCTTTGTTTCATTTTGTCTGGGATAGGGTCAAGAGTGGGCGGGAATTTTGTCAAATGTAAATCATACTACGTCTCCTAATTTTGGCACTTTGGGAGGCTAGTGTATCTTACACCGCCTTCGTGTTTTTGATGTATAGGTGTTTGGGGGAGGGGTTGGCCTTTTTTGGAGTTTTTTGATACACCTATACTTGTACATTCTCATTCTATTTCTCAATATATACACGTGGTAGTGGTACTATTCACTTTCACAAAAAAGTAGAAGATTCTTGATTCATATCAGTTTGATGTTTGAAGCAGTCATGTAATCCAATGATCAAACATGAGAGTTTGTCTATAGATTTTGCAGTATGTCTATTGTATAATTTTATCTCAAATGTTCAGGTTCTAATGATCTGCGAATTTTCTATTGCAGTTCAACTTGCATTGATTTTCTCACATACCGAGAACTATCCTGATGAGCCTCCTCTTCTAATGTCAAAAGGTCAGTTTCTGAAAGAAACTGGTTAACCTTTTATCTAAGCATTCATGACCAGTTTCTGTATCTGGCTAACTTAAATGTTGTTTCTTTTTCTCATTATTGTTTGTCAAAAGTTTTCTCTAATCTATAATGACTGCATTAATGCAGTATACGAGGAATTAGAAAGGAAGATCTTGCTACTTTGAAAGAAAAACTTCAGCAAGAGGTAGCAGTCGAAGTCATTTCCTTTCTTGGCACTGGTTATCTTTTGCCTTTGTTTTTGCTGTATTTCCTGCATTTTCCTATGCATTGCAAGTGTCATAGTAATTGCTCTTTATTGTTGAATGTCAGTTTTTTGTACTGTGCATTGCAAGTATCATATGTTCCGCTGTTTCTTCAGACTCTAGCAAGATGCATGTTTATTGCTTGTAGAGATAACTTTGGAGGATTCTCTTTAGATGGATGATACCGCAATGTTATGAACCAATTTGAGGATGTACTTGTATAAATTCCCTCTACCCTCCTGTCATCACCCGTATTATGAACATGCGATCTCTACTTTTGCCTCTCTCTCTGAATCCTCCTAGGGATCCCCTTTCCTCTTTAGCACGAGCTGCAAGTGCAGCTTGAAGTCCTAGCTTGCAGCTCACCCACCTGGGAGGTGTATGAGCCTAAGTTGCAGCCATATTGAGTCAGAATATATCCATCCTATCTGGTATTCCGCCTATGCCTTCATCAGCATCTATACCTTCGTTTATTGTGGATGGTTAAATTGATAAAAAAACTCCTTGTATGGACTCTTGTAATTAGAATATGTTTGCTAACCACTATGTAGATCTGGAAAATGAGATACCGAAAGTCATGCGTGGTGAAAAAACATTGTGGTTATTCTTTGATTCGGTCCCATAGTTTTGCAGGTCCAATTCTCTGTGTCTTCCTATCTTAGGCCAGCTCTTCCCCTGCAAAAAAGGTGGTCCATCCTCTTGTAGAATCCCATTACAGACACCACGGATGTGATCTTAATCATGGCTAGGGTCAAAACTAGAGGTGTAGGTGATGGGGTGAGATCAGATTTATTCAATAAGAGGGTCATCTGGGTTGATGTAAAATACCATAAAGCACCAGTTTTGAACTTGAGAAACTGCCAATGGGCGACTGCGTCACACTGCAAAGCTGTCATGTGAGAGATATTTGCCTAAAAGTGTGAAGGGCAAGATCAACGAAAAGTGGAAAAAAGAAAGAAGAGGAATGATGAGAATTAGTTCTCTTTCTGCTGCAGATCAAATGCTGTTTATCTAGTTCTCTTTCTGCTGCAGATCAAATGCTGTTTATCTGTCCTCATTCTTAAACATTATATCCAGGGTTCCAAGTCTGGGAAATTCTTTGAAACTAGAGCTATCCAGATTCCTTAGCCATCACCAAAGGGTATGAGTAGCATCATTCTGAAGATGATTTAGCTTGATATTATTTCCTGGAGGACAGCTGTACTATGTCTACACTGCATGATTAGCAGATTCTGTTAGTCAGGAAGAGACCTGTGAGCCACTCAAGGATGCTTTCTTTTTATATTTAAGCAATACTCGTGAGGAAACTCATTTAACTTCCTGTGTTCAAGTTTTCATTTCCCTTCTGTTTGTGGTTTTAGAAAATTATAAGGAAGTGATTATTTTGAAAGACCAGCAGTCCACATTGTCTTGTCAGAGAACAGGATAGAGCTCCTCAGTTAACCACTCGGAATATAGCTTTCTTTCTCCAACATGGCTTTTATGCATAGTACCAACTTTTAGCTGCAGTTTTATTTTGACCATCCAGAACTTCTGGAGCAGAAACCGATATCTAGTGGTGCTACTCAACATCAGGACATCTGCAAAGCTGCCACATCACACCAACTTTTTGGAGAAGTACTAGCTGCAGATACTGGGCACATGGTTACTCTTATGTAATGAAGATTCGTCCTCTTTGCTCTTTTTGGCCTTTTAAGTTGAGCGAACAACACCATCTAGGTGTGCTTCTATATAGAGGGACTTTTATACCCCCCCTACTTTTAACTTTCCTCTTTTCACTTTAATATCATTTGTGAATTGTGGTACCATACATGTCCAAAATGAAACCGGGCTTAGGGATTGTCATTTCTTTTGCTTGATCAAAGCTAGCGTCAGCAATGATGGGCTTTAGAGACAGAGCTCGGAACATAGGATGAACAGGGCCCTTTTAATCAAGGCAACAGTCTGAATCCCCATCTTTTCATCCTCTGTTTAAAACATCATTTCATTGTGTGGGTATAGCATTCAGTAGAGATGCTGTTAGGATTGACCTATCTTTTGCATATACCAAGCATTAATATGCAACATTTAACTTGCCTGAACTATCTTTACTAAAGATTCTTTTCCCTTCATAAGTCATTTCTCTCTCTTCAAATGATCTTTACTTCTTCAAAGTGCAACCCATCTTTGCAACATGCCATTAAGCTGGTCACTTGGCATGGCGATACAATGTGACTTGAGAGAAGGTAGAGGAGAGTATCTTTTTCCCATTTTCATAAGCACTATGGTTGTTCCAGCTCTGATTACATAATTAGATTCTTTTCTGTCCAAGCTTCAGATGTGGGTACCTGTAAAAGCTTGCTCATCCTCAGAGACTGCACCATACAAAGTCAGTTCATTACTGCCCTGTATTGTTTATAGCAGGCAATAAAAAAATGATGAATTTCTCTCCATTGTACTGTTATATATGGTTGCATCTCTAATATCTATAATGGCGATGTGACTGGATTCCGTAAGCACTTACCTCTGTGATGAAATAGGTGTCTTCCACTGGAGAAAGAAGGAAAAAATGTGTAGGGTGCCGGATGAAAGTGGAAGGTAGAGGAGTATGAGATTCTGTGGAGAAACTTACACTGAAAGCCAAGCTTTGGTGATACTTGGGAATATAAGGTATATTTTAAGAGGGTTGGCCCGGGAAGCAGATCAGTAAGTGGGAAGAACAGTGGACCCAATGCTTCTTAGGGAGTCAGATATTAGAATATATTTGTATCTTAAGTTACATTGTAACATTAACTCACAATTCATTAGAATAAGATAAAACCATGCAAGGAACTGATACAACGGGAAGAGAGTCCCAGAGGCAACATAAAGATACTAAAAGCACAACCTGTGAGGAGTAAACAAGAAGGGGTTTAATAACCTGAAAACAAAAACTAAAATAATGCTTCTACTAAGATGGTAGAAACAGGGATTTAACCTGCTATTTAGATAGTGACCACCTTCCACTGTTTTGCTTTAATCAGGATTGGAGAACTTTTGTGGCCGATAAGTCTGGTTACTACACGCCAGGCCTTGGTCCACTGTATTGCCTTGTCAGCATGTTGAAGGAACTGTGAAATCGCATCCAAATCTTCTCCAGTTTGCACTTGCCAAATGGCCCAAAGCATGGTGGAAGCAGAGCAGTACATTCCTCAGCTGTTCCCAAAGGGGATGCTGAAGACCACGACCTCAGAAGGGCCTGAGCACCGTGATTCGTGAAGGTTCACCCACTGGAAGCCTAAACGTTGGGCTTAAGTTCACCTCCTGTTCTGTGTTTTGATTTTGGCTCAATTTATCAGCTTGATAGAGGTGCGGTTCCTTTTTGAAGAGGTCCTCTGGTCTTATCACACACTGCTCTTTTTGTTATTTATATCAAATTTGTGGCCTTGCCACCTTCCAAAAACGAGTGCATTATGGATTGTTGAGACAACCAAGATATCAAGGTGTTCATGGACGAATGCAGTCACCTCTGCACTCTGTGGTGCAGTTATGCCTTGTTTGTCACCTTGGCTGCATTGGAAAGAAAGATAAGTGCCTTTTTCAAATGTTTCTTTGTGACTATTTGACAGAGGGCATTGTGATGTTAGATTTAAGTTTGGAAGCAGAAAGTGGATCCATGTACTTTCAGACAAAGGCCTGTTGACAGTAATGCTTTGCTAATTTTTACATCTGTAGAGAAGAAGGGAAGAGAGTGTCGCAGAAATACAAGATAAGTTCTTATTGTTATTTAGGTTCTCCTTCCAACTTTGATGAACTAATTTGTTGTTTTCCTCTATAGATCATACTATTTGGCCTTCACTTCTAATTTCTCTCACTTTCTTCCCAGTTGACCTACTGTTTATAATGGATGTTTTGTAAGGAATATTTAATAGGCTTTAGTAGTAGTTAGGCACTTTCAATGAAAAAAGGTATTCCATATTCTAAGATCATATGAAATTGCAGAGAAGGAATTAATTACATCCATTTACATGCTTACAACATCATATCAGTCAATCTAATTTACATTTTATTGATCAGGCCCTATAGAAGGTAAGCAATGACAAGTAAACTGGCCTCAAGAATTAAATATTTGTATGAATTGTATAATATTTGTATGATTTGTATACTCTCCATATAAACATTACACCAACCATGTGCCCTGTCTCATCATGCCCTAGCTTGCCTTGATATCTACTATGGAGCGGAAACTTCTGAGTTTTATTTTCATGTTGGGAGAAAGATCATTTGAACACTTGTCTTGGAAAACGTCAATAATGTGTGTCTATTCGACAGGCATCAGAAAACCTTGGGATGGCTATGGTCTATACGCTTGTTACATCAGCTAAGGAGTGGCTGGCGGAAAAATTTGGAGATGCTGCAAATGAGGACGTTGAAGAGAATGACACAGCCAAAGAAGATGTAAGAGTCACATGCCTATTTTAGGCTTTTCCCAATGATGCAATTTTTATATTGAAGGATTGCTTTCAATTTTACTGCTGAATTTTCTCTTACTGCTAGAAAAATGTTGTATCTCTGAGCCCTCATTATGGCTATTACTCTGTCCACTGAGATTCTAAACTGATCCCGATTCATTGAGGTGATGAGAAAATAGCCATATGATCAGGAGTAGTAGTCAAGGTTCAGATGAGTAAATAGCTAACAGTGGGCAATCCTTTCAGAAGACAGTTTGCTCACTAAACAGTGCCAATTTCATAGTAATCTTTCCAATCCTATTGTGAACCTACATTTGAGTTTATATTGTCCTTATTTCACATTGAGACCATCTGAAGTGACATAATACTGATAAACAAAGTCTGCCTGCAAATAATATACTGTTGTGGAGGAAATGGTACTGGCACTTTATTTATCATAGGTTATTTGTTGCAGCGCTTTACACATTGCCAATGTAATTTGCATATACAACTCTTTATAAAGGCTTATTCCTTTTATGCCCGCATCATTCCATCTTAACGCAACTTCTTCCAATGCAGATATGTTTTAAAGAATGCAAAACTTAAATCTTTTAAATCCAGCAGCCTAATGCGTTCCATCAAATTTAACCAACTGTTGTCATGATCTCTGAAATGATCACCTATTGCAGATAGTTGTTCCCCATGGAGAACCTGTTACTGTTGAAACATTTGTTGCATGGCGGGAGCGATTTGAAGCAGAATTGGCACTTGAAAGAGCCAAGTAGGTATTTATGGCCTCTTGCAAGTTTCACCTTTTTAATTCAAAAGTAAGATGATGCTGTACATATGATTTTTGTAAAAGGGAAAATTACTTATATACCCTTGAAATCTTCCATATTCAGCAATATACCCCAAAAATCTAGCTATTAGATTGCATACCCCTCAAATTGAAGAAAGCATCGGTTATATCCCTGTGGTTAATTGACCGTCGGAATCTGAACCTCAACTGGACAGAACTGTCAAAAGTGGTAAAAAAGACAAAAATACCCTTACGAGAGAAGAAAGAGAGGTTCGGGGGGGGGGGGGAAGGGAAGAGAGAAGGGGGCGCCTAAGTCATTCTCCTCTTAACTCAACTGTAGTTGAGTTAAATGGACGAAATCAAACGGTAGGGGCATAATTATGATGCTTTCTTTCGATTTGAGGGGTATACAATCTAATAGTTGAATTTTGGGGGTATATAGCTGAATATGAAAGATTTTAGGTATATATAAGTAATTTTCCCTTTGTAAAATGATAAATATCCCAAGTTTTAACTTGCTCCTGCTCGTGGTTACATCACTTTTATCTTGGGTATAGCATGTGTATTAGCATGCATGTAATGTTTCTTCTCTTTGGAAAAGGCTGAGATCATTCCTGGTAATGAGGATACTTTTTCCTCTTAACTAGATATTTGCAATTTTCAGGTTAATGCCCGACTCAGTTCTTACAGCACCGAAGGAGAAGAGACTAACAGGTAGACAGTGGTTTGAGAGTGGAAGAGCAACAGTGGTAACTCTCCTAACGCATCCTAAGTGTGGATTAAACTGCTCTCTATCTTGCCATGGCCTTGTAGATAATGTCATAGCGATGCTATACATGCACATGAAATATATCACTGACATTTCTTCTTTCTCCCACCAGAAAGGTGCTGTTGCCACTACCGAGGGATCTGAGGAGGAAGATGAAGAAGATATTGACTTTGATGATGACTTTGAAGGTTTATTTTCCTCATCATTAAATTACCTCATTTTTTTGGACGCTCTACTAGACCACTTCCTGCTTAGTGGCATCCTACTATTTTACTAACAACCTGTGTGTGATGGGTGGGGAATGCAGATGAAGAGGATATGCTTGAACATTACTTGGCAGAGAGATCAGAGCAGTCATCCGATGGCTCCTCCAGGAGGGGTTATCCAACATAAATTCCTTGATAGTTCTGCACCGTAAGCTATCTTAACATTTATTTTTCTTTTCTTTTTTAATTTTAATTTATCAGTTGAAATGAATGTTAGTGGATGGGGTAATTGGTTTGGTTTTACCTCTTCCACCTCTATCTGCTTCTCTTGATAGTGGCCTTCCGGAAGGGATTTCAATTGGAATATAGGTCTTTCGGAAACCTGCTTAAGCTGGCCAATGTAACTATGCAAGTGAACAATGTACATGACATGCTTCGCATGAAACAGGCGCTTCCCTATGGTATCTCAATAACCTACTATTATCTGAGTGATTATAGCCTCTCTTTCAAAGTTAAACATGTTTGAACACTAGTATCAGTTTAGCAGTAAACACGTGGGTGGTGGAGTATGTATGATAAATTTTTTGTTTTTCTTGAGACTTCCTTTCGTTGGCAAACTTATGCACCCCTTGCTGCATTTAGCTCTTGCTCTTCTTTAAAGAAAGTGAAAAAGTGAAACTTGTATTGAAAAAGTGAAACTTGTCTTCGCTTTTTGGGCTCGTTATCTTGATCATTATCCAATCCGGGTTTTAGAATATGCTGATGCAATTGTGGTAGTGAGAGTCAACAAGCACATTAGCATTGCTGATGGATTGTGGTCCATGTATTTGGATATCATATGGAAAAGAAAGGCAGAAATTCTCTAGCTCTCAGTGAGGGATAAGGAATATCACGATGCCTCACTGTTTTTCATCTTTTTTGCTGTTTGATCTGAAAATTTGATGTTAAAAAAAGATATAAGGTTGGTGCTATCAATTATGAGGATTCTGGACTCAACGATTTTTTCTTCCCTCTGAATCATCGTTCTAGAGTAGTTGTTCATCTTGGTTGGCCGATGGGATAATCGAGTAGTCAAGGTGAAGGTGATAACAAATATCATATGAGGAGTGACTACGGGAATCCTAATTCCTGAGATGTTGTTTTCTTTGAGCTTTTTGAGAAATCAGATTCTCAACATATGTGAGATTATAGCCGACTGTTCATGACCAGTGGTGATTAGTATTTGTCAATCGTAAGTCAATATTTGCCGGTGATAAAGTGGTAATGATAGTATCTATTAATGCTAGGTCAGCATTTATCAATAATAAATCAATATTTATTAGTTATATCTTAATATTTGTAAGTGATATGATGAAAATGATAGGTAGGATGTGTCAGTACGAAGCCAATATTTGTAACTAATATGTTAGTATTTATCAAAATAGGATAAGGTTCTGAAGAAGAAGTTAGTATCAATTATAAGTCAGCCACCTTTCACTTGCCGTCAGTTGTAGGTCACCATTTCACTTGTTATCACCAGTCGTTGTAAATCGATGTTGGACGCATGTCGGCCATCCTTTTTGGTTGCTGCCATTTCGCTATTTACTAGCATCGAGCAGGTGGCATGTCAAACTTTGTTGCATGATAAGCGCGTGCAGCAAAGTCCGTTCCTTCGTTCTCTCTCTCCCTCTCTCTCTTGTGGGGTGGGTGGGTAGGGGGGGGGGTGGTGTGTTGGATTGAGTGTGAATGTAATTCAACTCTCCTCATATTTTGATGATGACAAGTGGTGATTTTTGTGCATGACAATTGAAACATGTTAAATGCATCACCCATAGAACAACAATACTCAAAGAGTATGTTCCTAAACACATTTATCATTCATATACATGATAATTCAGTTAGCTAATGATTTATGTGTTTATTTTCTCAGGGACAAACATTTCTTGCAAAGGTAGTGTCGACACAACCATCACTGGTGTCGACACAATGGCTCAGAGCAAAGGCAGAAATGTGAAGAAAAGATCATCTAGTGTCGACACTAGACCAGGGCAGGTCGACACTAGAGACAGCTCCCAGAGAACCCTTCAAACAGACCTAGACAGGGTGTCGACACTGGACTCAGTAGTGTCGACACTAGAGACCTCTTCCAGAAGGCATGTTTTACAGGTTCTGGGACAGTGTGTCGACACTAGTTGGAGTAGTGTCGACACTAGAGCCTCCTCCCAGAGAATCAATTGGCCAGTCTGGGACAGTGTGTCGACACTACTCGAGGGCAGGTCGACACACTTCGGAAAGTTTGGAACTTAAACTTCCTCCTGGACACGTGGCACCCTAGGGATTTGATGGATGGGCCTTGGAACTTGTGCCCACGACCCCCAAGGGTACTTTTGGGTATAAATACTCCCTAATTGGCTATCCATCAAATCAAGAGAGCTTCCACCGCCTCCAAGAAAGCTTTGGCGGCAAGAGAGCCTCTCCTCCCAGTTTTTGCTCCCTCCTGTGCTTCTTCTCCACAATTCACACTTCTCCAAGCACAAGAATCGAAGGTTGATCAAGATGAAGCATTAGGATCAACTTCAAGGGAGCAGATCAAGTAGAAGCCTGCGATTGTGAAGCATTCAAGGAAGATCCCAAGATCAAAATTGCAGAGCATCGGCCAAGGGACTTCAAGTGATCAAGATTCTTCCAATTCAGCCTCTACAAGGGAGTCCTCTTGAAGAACAAGAATTGTCAACATCATATCTTAAGTTTTCTTGTTTCTTCTTGGCTATTCTAGAGATTGTGCATAATCCATTGCACCGATTCTCTTGAATTGGCCTTAATAGATCAGATCATTGCTAGAGGATCTGAATCTTGGTGTTTTTGTTCTAGCAAGTGTTTTTGAGCCTTTGTGCTCAGGTTGTTGAGTCATCGTACTCAGTTTGTGTGGTTGAGCAGTCTTGCTCAGATTCTAGAGTAGTCTTGCTCTAGGTGGTGTGTGAGCTGTCTAACTCATTTGTGGAGTTGTCAGGCTCCAGTGTGTGTTGTGTTTTCAAGTTGATAGTGGATCCTCACTGTGTGAGGGGTGGATGTAGGAGTCACATGGTGTGATTTCCGAACCACCTAAAATTTCTCTGTGCAGTGGTTTGCTTGCTTTCTATTTTTCAGTTGCGCTAGATGTATGCATAGGGCTGTGCAAACTCTCTTCTAATCAACTTGCTCATTCACTTCAATCACACAATTCTCACATCAATTGATCAGATCTGCTAAGTGTTCTTTCATATTGTCTCTGATTCTAAGAACTGCTTTTAATTGACTAAGTTTTCGCAAAATTGGCCTAGATCTATTCAACCCCCCCTTCTAGATCTTGTCCACACCTATTTCGATCCTAACAATTGGTATCAGAGAGGGTTTATATCTGATCTGATCTGAGTGATTTCTATTTGTTCTGTGTGATTTGCTTGCTTGATTGTTTGCTTGCTGAGTGTTTCCTTCTTTGCACCATCTGTTTATTCAATGGATTCCAGAGGGTTCATAGCTGAGGGTCATTCTATTAATAGGCCACCATTCTTTAATGGAACAGACTATTCTTATTGGAAAAATAGAATGCAAGTTTTTCTTAGAGCCCAAAATTATGAAATCTGGAAAGTAGTGGAGGTAGGTCCCTATGAGAACCAGGGTGAGGAAGAAACCTGGACCAGGGAACAGATAAGAAGGGCTACCTTGAATTACAGTGCTATGAATATGATTCAATGTGCTGTTCACCCTAAGGAGTACTCGAGAATCTCAATGTGCAAATCTGCCAAAGAGATGTGGGATAAACTCGAGTTACTCTATGAGGGAACATCTCAGGTGAAAGAAACTAAAGCTAACATTCTTGTCTCTGAATATGAATTGTTTATGATGAAGTCTAATGAGACAATTTCTGAAATGTTTGCCAGGTTTATGATAATTGTGAATGGACTGAAGGCCTTAGGTAAGGATTATACGGATGCTGACTTGGTAAGAAAGATTCTACGTTCTCTCTCTTCAATTTGGCACACAAAGGCCACTGTCATTGAAGATTCTAAAGATCTGTCCAAAATTTCTTTGGATGAATTGATAGGATCTTTAATGACATATGAAATTAATCTAAAGAGAAATGAAGAACACATAATTAAAACCAAGCCAGTAGCATTGAAGGCCTCTTCAAGTAACAAAGACAAGAGTCAGGAGAAAACTAGTTCTGATGAGTCTGAGTCAAACGAGGATGAAATTGCCCTCATGACTAGGCAATTCAAAAAATTCTTAAAATATAGAAAAGGAAAACTTTCTGGGAAAAAGAAACTTTCTTCAGGTAAAAGAAACACTTCCTTTTCCAATGTTAATTCCAATAAGAATTAGAAATCTGACGAAGTTGTCATTTGTTACAGGTGCAACAAGCCAGGACATATGAAGGGAGAATGTCCTGAAAACAAAAAAGGAAAAGCACAAAAAGATTCACAAGTTCAAGAAGCCGAAGGCCATGGTAGCCACTTGGTCTGATGAAGACTCAAGTGAAAAGGAAGAAGAAGAAAAATCCTCAAGCTCTGAAAGTGAGGAGATCTGCTTCATGGCAAATAGCTCAGATGGAAAGGTAAGCACATCTTTCGAAAATTTTTCAGTTGAAGATTGACAGGATGCATATGCTGAATTAGTTGAAAAATACACTGAAATAAGAAAAGAAAACAAACACATCAAAAAGAAAATTGAAAATATCTTGCACAATCAATCCTTCAACAAAAGAATTTGTGAGTTTGAAAATGAAGTAACAGAACTTAATGAAGAAAAGGAAAATCTTCTGAACTTAATTGATGAGCTTAAGCTTGCCTCTCAAAAGGCCACCCATGAATTCAAAGAATTGTCTGAAAAGTTGGAAAAGGAAAACAAAGATAAACAACAAAAGGTTGAAGAAATCAAAACCTTGGAAAACCAGCTAAAGGAAAAGGATGAAGTCATTGAAACCTTTACAAAAGGTAAGGACAATTTGGAGGCATTGCTGGGAGCCAAAATGAACTCAATTTCTCATGAACTAGGATTCAATAAACAGAAACCTAAGAAAGACAAATCTAGTGAGAAAAAGGATAAACACCATTGATTAAATTTGTCAAAGGTCCTAGTCTTGAGAACACTGAAATTAAGCAAACATCAAGCAAAACACCAAAAATCTCAAAAACTCAGAATCAAAACAAGGCAACCAGGTCGACACGGTCCACAAGAAGAAGGATTCTGTGGCTGTTGTGTCGACACCAGTCAAGGAGAGGTCGACCTGCTCAACAGCAATAAAAACAACCACAAAAACAAAAATTCAAATAAAAATTTGAAAAATAAGAAAAATCCAAAGGAAGTCATTCATAAAAAACCTTGGACCTCCAAGACAGCATATCAAGCTGATTAGACCAATTCTTAGAGCCAATGGTATCACAACCTATGTTGGTATCATCCCCAATTCTTCTATCCAAATTTTTTGATGTACCAACAAAATCCTTGGATTCCACCTCCTCATCTAAATTCTTATGTTCAAATGAAAACTCCCCTCCTACTGAAAACAAAAACACTGGTGTTTTCATCCCTAAGGGAAAGAAGAAATTGAAAAAGAAAGAGAACACCACTGTAATAAAACAAAAATAAAAAACAAATCAAATTTGGGTGAGAAAAGATTTGATGATTATGTCCAAACATTCTAATGGTCCCAACTCTGTTTGGGTACCAAAATCTTCTCTCCACTGATTATTTTTTCATTTTCAAATCCAGGAGGTTGTTCAACAAAAATATTTTCCTTTATATATCCATTTAGAAATGCACTTTTAACATCCATTTGATAGACTTTGAATTTCATGGAGGATGCAAAAGCAAGGAAAATTCTAACTGCTTCTAGTCTAGCTACAGGGGCATATGATTCTTCAAAGTCAATTCCAAACCCTTGATTGTACCCCTTTGCAACTAGCCTAGCTTTATTTCTAATGACTTGACCAGATTCATTCAATTTATTTTTGAAAACCCATCTAGTGCCAATGACTGTTTGGTCACTAGGTCTAGGTACTAATTCTCATACTTGATTTCTTTCAAATTGATGAAGTTCATCATGCATGGCATTAATCCAATCAGAACTTGATAAAGCTTCATCAATTGACTTTGGCTCAATTTGGGAAATTAGAGCTAGTGGGTCTTCCTCAAGAGCATGCAGGAATGATGATCTAGTCCTAACTCTATCATGCAAATTACCAACTACATTATCCAATGGGTGATCTCTCAAAATTCGATGTTCAGAAATTACCTGGTGAGGAGTACTTAAATTTGGAGCAACATTACCTGATCCACTTGAAGATGGTGAATTGATATTCAAGTTCTCACCAGTGTCTTCAAGCCCCTCAACAGTTGGTGAAGAGTCCACAATGAAATCATCTCTTCACTGTCTTGATTTTCCCTGCAAGACTTAGAACTTTTAGTTGAAAAAAAAATTTCATCAAAGATAACATGTGGAGACTCTTCAACATTTTTGTTTTTGAGAGAATAAACTCTAAAAGCTTTTGACACTTCAGAATAGCCAAGAAAGATGGCTTCCTGACTCTTAACATCAAATTTGTCAAGATTTTCTTTATTGTTGTTATGAACAAAGCATTTACACCCAAAGGTTTTGAAATAAGATACAGTTGGCTTTTTATTTTTCAATAATTCATAGGGGGTTTTCTGATTTTTGGTCTGATCAAAGCTCTATTCAGAATGCGATTTGCTGTGTTTACAGCTTCAGCCCAGAAGGATTTGGGCAAATTACTTTCTAAGAGTATGGATCTAGCCATTTCCACAAGAGTTCTATTCTTTCTTTCCACAACTCCATTTTGTTCTGGAGTTCTTGGTGAAGAAAACTTGTGAAATATTTGAAGTTCAGCACATAAATCAGAAAAGGATTGGTTTTCAAATTCACCCCCATGATCAGTCAAAATATTTTTGATTTTATATGGAAGGTTTGTTAAGGCAGTGGTACAGAATTTCCTGAACTCAAGGTAAGTATTACTTTTGTGGGACAAGAAAATAACCCATATAAATCTGGTGAAATCATCAATGATTACAAACCCATATCTTTTGCCACTTAGACTTAGAATTCTTGTTGGACCAAAGAGGTCCATGTGAAGTAATTCTAGTGCCTAGATGTGAGTACCTCATTGAAGGTTTTAAAAGATTTCCTGGTTTGTTTTCCTTGGGCACAAATCCCACAAACTTGATTTTCAATATTAGAAAAGGATTCAGGAAGACCCTTAACCAAATTTAGCCTTAACAATTTATTCATTGTTCTGAAACTTGCATGGCCAAGTCTTTTGTGCCAAGTTCATGCAATTTCATCTTTATTAGCAACAAAGTAAAGATTTTCAGAAAAGTTTTTATTAAGGTTGATCATGTAAACATTGTTTTCCTTTTTCCAAAAAAATTTATTTTATCAGTTGATGAATCAATTATCTTACAGAAATCAGATTCAAACACAACTTTGTGACCTTTGTCACATAGTTGGCTAATACTGAGCAAATTGTAATCTAGACCATCAACTAATAAAATATTATCAACAGAGTTTGAGGAAGATTGACCAACCTTACCAGATCCAATGATCTTTCCTTTATTTTTACCTCCAAAAGTTATTGAACCTCCCTCCTTCTCAATCAGGAATGAAAATTTGGCTCTATCTCCAGTCATGTGTCGTGAACACCCACTATCAAAGAACCACACATTTGAATTGGTGCACGACCTTCCTGCAAAAGTAAATCATTGAGGAGAGAGCTTGGCCTGTGTAAATGTCTATTTTCTTGATCTCTCTCATAGGTTTGGGTTGAGTGTTATGCACTTTCTAAGGGGGAGTTCTTTGCATCATCATTATCCTTTGCTTCCTTGATTCATACTGATCATATCTCTCTCCATTTCACTTTCATGTCTTTTTGACAATGGATTCTTCAACTTACATTGTGTTGAGTTTCTTGGTATATCAAATGGTGAATTAAAAAAGGACAAGTTATGTTTGTCTGGACACTTTCACTATGCGAGAGTATATGTCTCCGCCAAGTACCAAGAAATGAATATGCAATGGTTGAGGGGGAGTCTTCATTGTTCAAAGAGAGTAACCTTATCCTTGTTTAAACTCTTGCATATCTTTGTCTTGATGGAAAGTTGATGAAATCATCATCTCAGGGGGAGCTTGAGAATTCACAAATCATCACTCTTGCAAAATTCAACATTCTTCTTGATTTACACCAACTTCCTTGCATGATATCCTCATTGAGTCAACTAGAACCTCAAAATGATCTTTTGAGTGATCTACTACATTTTTTTCACAATCAACTCTCAACTACATTCCTCATCACTGAAGAAATTCAAAACTCTTTAAAAGATTGAAAACCAATGTGTGTCTTGATCCTAACCATCTTTTTTCAACTGACATGAGAGATAAATGATTTCCTTTTTAAACAGTGTCTCCAAAACACACTCATCTCAACAGAGCAATGACATCTCTACTGAGAAACTACACACCTTCACAATGAATGAAGAGCTATGTATGTCATGAGGTATTGTTGCTAACTCTGTTCAAAGGGGATTTCAAAATAAAAAAAAATATAAAAGCTATATTTTTCGATGATGACTGAGTAACTGAAAATATTGGCGTTTGATCAACGTATATTTTCAAGTCAAAAGGTTGTCATTTACCCTTTGAAACTTGATAATGGGTAAACTCTCAAGTATCCAGGAACTATGGTGTGTAAAAAACATTAGTTCTTGAGTGAACAAGACTTACCACATTTAAAAGTTTGTTTTTTTTTAAAAAAAATTTGTGTGTGTAACCAAGGAGAATTGCCTCAAAGGAATCATCATTCCTTCTCATCAGTTTGTTTTAAAGATGTCTGCCTTCATCACACTTGATTTCAATCTAAAAGATATTTGGATTTCCTTGTATTTGAAGAATTTAGTTGGTTGTCATTGATTGTTGGATGCATTATATTTCTCAATTTATCATTTTATTGGCTCAAGTCACCTCATGTTGGATGTTGTGTTAAAACTGAAAATCTGTTGAATTTCTGCAATTTATGGTCACTGAATTTTCTAGCATCTTAAAATTCCTTGAAATGTTAATTCCATTGATTGGTCATCATCCTAAAGATGTCCCAAAACTCCCACATTTTTCCCATGCTCAAATACTCACTTTTGTTAAGGCCAGGTCGACACTATAAGTCCCTAGTGTCGACACTACTTCCTGTCCGAGAAGCTTTCAGGCCTGGGCGCCGGTTAAACTCGTCTGAGTTCCAGCGGGGCATCACACCCCTAAAATCCTTTTTATTCCCCAAGTCGGCTCCATGGCCATTCTTTCCCATTCAAATCGGCAGGAAACCCCCGTCCCCTTCCCTTCATCGACCCTTGCTTCCTCTTCTTCCCTCCATTTCTTCCTCCTCATCCCCTGTTCTTCCTCCTCCTTGCTTCTATGGCGCCGAAACATCAACCTCGGCGTGGAGCAAGAGCCAGAGCGACGGCTCAAGCTATCCTTGTGGATGAACAGCCTCCAACTGAGCGTCGGAGTAAAAGAAGGCACGACCCTGTGGAGCAGCCAGGGCAGTCTTCAGCTTCCAAAAGAGGTAGGGCATCCTCCTCTGTCGGAGGTAGAGGTTCCTCACACGCTAGACGGAGGATCTTGGTCTCCTCTCCTGAAGTCTTTGAAGAGTCCTCCTCAAATCCTTCTGAGTCTGAGGCCACACCTTCCAAACAAGTGCATGAAGGTAGATCAATCCTAAAGCCCCGGGTTGTCAACTTGGATGACAATGACCTTCGTACTACCTTTCTGGAAATCATTGAGTTTTTCAGCTTTCAATCTTGGCTGCCATTTATCTCAGAATTTCGGATTGTTTACCCTAGACTTGTCCAAGAATTCTACTTGAATTTGACATGTGTTGAAGATAGTTACAAGTCTGAAGTTCAGGGTATTGCTATTGATTTGCCAATCTCTTTGGCTGCCACTTTGTTCATAATTCCTGATGAAGGAACTAACTACCATGAGTTTGAATTTAATCTTCATGAAGCCTATAATTTGTTGACTGGTCTTCCAGCAGATCCTTCTGATTCAAAGCAGACTCATGTCACCAATTCAACACCAATAAATTCCCTCCAGTGTTGAGAACCCTTCACCACATACTCACTACCATCATAACTCCCCAAGGTGGTGGAAGGGATAGGCTTACACACATCCAAAGATATGTGCTCTATTGCATGAAGAAAAATCTCAAGGTCAATCTCCATGTCATCATGCTTCAGATCATCTCCGAGACCACCAGGAATGATCTACATAGGTCTCTTCCATATGCAGCCCATCTGACTCCTGTGTTTGAGCATTTTGAAATTCCACTTGCAAATGAAAAGACTCAAACAATTCCCAAGGCAAATGTTTATTGCTTCAAGCATTTACAAAATTTTATGGGGTTCAAACTTGAAGGTAATCAAGTTAGGAGAGGACCAATTGTTGACGCACCTGAGGTAGTGGCACCTCCTGCTGAGGACCAGCCTCCTGCTGAGGACCAGCCTCCTGCTGAGGACCAGCCTCCTACTGAGGACCAGCCCCCCATCAATGAGGATCAGCCTCATGTTGAAGGAGATACCCAGTTACCCCAAGCTGAACCATTCACTCCTTCATTTCAAGACTCCTCTCCTGTTCACCCCTCTATGGACTTACCAACCTTCATCCCACAACCTCAATCTCAAGCTCACACCACTCATGTCTTTGGTGGACCCACTGTTCCACCAGAGTTGTACTCCTTCTTAATGAGAAATTTGAAGCTTTCACCTCCTCCATTCAAGAAATGTCAGAAAACTTCACCTTGAAAGTTCAAAGGCTTGAGAATGCTGTGACTGCTAAATTCATTGAGCAAAAGGCAGTTTCAGACTATGCTGCACAAAGGTTCAACAGGTTGATTGGGACAATGGCAGATGCTTCGATTGAGCTGAAGGAGCATCAAGACAAATTGGAAAAAGTTCTTCTAGGAATCTTGGCAAATTCCCAAGCAGATGTCTTCAACACCAAGGAAACTCTTTCACAAATCTCTAAAACAAGATTGTCATTTGCTCACTTTGTTGATGACTTAGAGAGTATGAAGAACTTGTCAGCCCACATTGATAATGAGATGTCTGATCTCAAGAAGGAATTGAGGAACATCAACAGTCATGGACTTGGTAGTTCATCCTCTAGTGCTCCATCATCAACTGTTGATTTGTCTGCTCTCCAGTCCTCAATTTCTGACAATAGCCAAAGACTTGAAGAAATTGTTCATACAAGGCTATCCACTATGCAGAGACAACTCAACATGAACCTTCATGCTATGGATTCAAGACTCAAAGCTATAGAGTCCATCCTCATCCCAATTCCTCCTCCTCCTCCTCAAAATTAATGTAATGTGTCTTTCCTTTGATGATGTCAAAGGGGGAGAAGATAGAAGAAAGTGGAAAGAAAGTTTTCTTTGTTGAAATACTTTTTGTATGAAAATGATCACATCCCTGTAAGGCAAAGTTGCTTGCTTTAATGAAATGAAATGAAACACCTTTGCTTTCAATGTGATTGAGATTGTCTTTGAATGAATGTCAATGGATATCAATTGTATGTGGAATGTCAAGCTGCTTGGCTATTTGTGGAAATAGTTATCTTTAGTAACAACACTCTTGTGAATTAAATTTTTTTTTTCAAATGTTACTAGAACTTGTTCAATAGCCTTTGACAATTGTGAACAAAAAGAGTTGAAACATATCTCATTGTCATTCACTGTATTTCAAATTGGATGTGAATAATTGAATTGCTTAAAATCACACTTTGTTAAAACTTCAAATTTTCATATGAACCTAATGTTGTCATCATCAAAAAGGGGGAGATTGTTGGGATTGAGTGTGAATGTAATTCAACTCTCCTCATATTTTGATGATGACAAGTGGTGATTTTAGTGCATGACAATTGAAACATGTTAAATGCATCACCCATAGAACAACAATACTCAAAGAGCATGTTCCTAAACACATTTATCATTCATATACATGATAATTCAGTTAACTAATGATTTATGTGTTTATTTTCTCAGGGACAAACATTTCTTGCAAAGGTAGTGTCGACACAACCATCACTGGTGTCGACACAATGGCTCAGAGCAAAGGCAGAAATGTGAAGAAAAGATCATCTAGTGTCGACACTAGACCAGGGCAGGTCGACACTAGAGACAGCTCCCAGAGAACCCTTCAAACAGACCTAGACAGGTGTCGACACTGGACTCAGTAGTGTCGACACTAGAGACCTCTTCCAGAAGGCATGTTTTACAGGTTCTGGGACAGTGTGTCGACACTAGTTGGAGTAGTGTCGACACTAGAGCCTCCTCCCAAGGAATCAATTGGCCAGTCTGGGACAGTGTGTCAACACTACTCAAGGGCAGGTCGACACACTCCGGAAAGTTTGGAACTTAAACTTCCTCCTGGACACGTGGCACCCTAGGGATTTGATGGATGGGCCTTGGAACTCGTGCCCAGGACCCCCAAGGGTACTTTTGGGTATTTTTGGGTATAAATACTCCCTAATTGGCTATCCATCAAATCATGAGAGCTTCCAACCGCCTCCAAGAAAGCTTTGGCGGCAAGAGAGCCTCTCCTCCCAGTTTTTGCTCCCTCCTGTGCTTCTTCTCCATAATTCACACTTCTCCAAGCACAAGAATCGAAGGTTGATCAAGATGAAGCATTAGGATCAACTTTAAGGAGCAGATCAAGTAGAAGCCAACGATTGTGAAGCATTCAAGGAAGATCCCAAAATCAAAATTGCAGAGCATCGGCCAAGGGACTTCAAGTGATCAAGATTCTTCCAATTCAACCTCTACAAGGGAGTCCTCTTGAAGAACAAGAATTGTCAACATCATATCTTAAGTTTTCTTGTTTCTTCTTGGCTATTCTAGAGATTGTGCATAATCCATTGCATCGATTCTCTTGAATTGGCCTTAATAGATCAGATCATTGCTAGAAGATCTGAATCTTGGTGTTTTTGTTCTAGCAAGTGTTTGTGAGCCTTTGTGCTCAGGTTGTTGAGTCGTCGTACTCAGTTTGTGTGGTTGAGCAGTCTTGCTCAGATTCTAGAGTAGTCTTGCTCTAGGTGGTGTGTGAGTTGTCTAACTAATTTGTGGAGTTGTCAGGCTCCAGTGTGTGTTGTGTTTTCAAGTTGATAGTGGATCCTCACTGTGTGAGGGGTGGATGTAGGAGTCACATGGTGTGATTTCCGAACCACCTAAAATTTCTCTGTGCAGTGGTTTGCTTGCTTTCTATTTTTCAGTTGCGCTAGATGTATGCATAGGGCTGTGCAAACTCTCTTCTAATCAACTTTCTCATTCACTTCAATCACACAATTCTCACATCAATTGATCAGATCTGCTAAGTGTTCTTTCATATTGTCTCTGATTCTAAGAACCGCTTTTAATTGACTAAGTTTCCACAAAATTGGCCTAAATCTATTCAACCCCCCCTTCTAGATCTTGTCCACACCTATTTCGATCCTAACATGGTGGTGGTGGAGAGAAATCTGCCAAGATTTGGAAGGTGCATGCCATTCGTTTACTAATGCTTCCACATCTCATTAGTTATTCAGCAAGTGGCACAATAGGTACCAATTGCGGGAGACGCCCAAGAAGTAGGAGTTGGAGCAGTAGCACCAGACGATAGGACTGCACTTTTAGAGAGAGTTCTGTGTTTTTGACCCTGACCTCCTTCGGCTAGTACGATCTAAACAGAGTTGAGAGTTGGGTCCATGAATTCGAACACACTTTTGAGACCATGGATTGTAGAGAGTTGGGCTAGGTGAGACTTGTGATGTACCAGTTGAAGAAGTTGGCACATGAGTGGTGAAAGGTTCAGAGCCAGACACACTTCCCAGGACAGAGACTAGATCAGATCGCTTGAGAGTAGTTCTTGGAGGTCTTTCACGGCAAGTTCTTTCCTAACTACGCTTGTCGTGAGAGAAGGGATCAATTTCACGAGTTGACATAGGGAGACATGATAGTTGCACAGTACCACAAGATGTTCGTTTAGTTATTGAGACATGTTTACCATGTTTCTAGCAGTGAGTAGGCTCGTACAGAGCGTTTCATAGTTGGGTTGCGGCCGGAGTTGAGGTGGGCCATGTCTTGCGACCAGTGTAGCACTTTGATGATTGCCGTGGATAGGGCTACCGCCTTAGAGAGGAGTCTAGGCATCGGTTACAATAGGGAGGAGCCCCTACTTGGTCTACCCCATATCAGCGCCCTTCTGGCAGTCGGGGCAGTGCGACATCTTCCTCTTCTTTGGGCACTTACGACTCTGGCTTGCACTCGAAGTTTATGTAGATGTTCACTCATGGAGGCAAGAGGAGACGACAGCAGTAGGGACCCAGATAGAGGTTGTGGAGCAGTCCGTGCAGCAGGGACAATAGGACTCAGTCTGCTACACTTGTGGCTAGCCAAGACACTTCAGGCGAGAGTGCGGGCAAGGTCAGCAGTAGCAACCAACACTTTCTCAATTTTCACAGCAATCACTATAGACGT
>JACBKR010002057.1:0-37399 GCA_014218235.1 Colocasia esculenta | reverse complement strand
ATCCTCGTACACACACGCACGTTCGTTTTTATTTCCACGTCCTCATCTCCATTTCCATCCTTCCCGCAATCCTCTCTTTTCTTTTAAATTATATTTCCCGTCGTGGGACGAGTGTTTTCAGGAGAGTCAAGGAAAAAACGCCGTCTACAGCTACATAATCAATAGAGCCATGATAAGGGCTATATTGAAGAAGACAAATATGAGTGTACAAGCAGAGAAGCCCAAATTAGTCATCTCAAAATATTTAGATGTCCCTACTTCTATCATAACAATAGTAAGACAAACATTGGTAAGCTGGATTAAAAATATGATGAAGGTATTTTTCCTCGCTATACTTCCAAACCTAGATGATATAGAGTTTTCAATAAATAAAATTTACTGATTGAGCAAACTGTACATTATATTTGATGAATCTAACCCTTCATTGAGAAAGGAAATTGTTATGATGAAGGTACGGAGGATCAATCCAAGAAAATGCAAGATGTATCTATTAAGGATAATGAAGATCCACCCCTGGAAGAACTGCAACTGAGAGATCTAATTCATGAAGATCTTCCTAGGGAATGGAGATATAAGAAGGATCATCCAAGAGAAAATATCATTGGAGATCCAAGTGTAGGGGTAGAACAGACAGAAGTAATACTATCCCTGTGATTATTTAGCCTTTCTCAAAATGAGCTTAAGACAGTCATGAAGCACTGACTGATGAATATTAGATTCTAGCCATACAAGATGAACTAAATTAGTTCAAGAGAAACCAAGTTTGGTCCATTGTTCCTAGACCATCATATCATCCAATGATTGATAGTAAATGAGTGTTCAGAAACACGTTGGATGAAGCAGGTGTCATTATTAGAAATAAGGGTAGATTGATAGCTCAAGGCTATTCTCAAGAGGAAAGCATAGACTTTGATAAAACCTATGCACCAGTGGCTAGACTTGAGGCTATTGAGATTCTACTAGCATCTGCATCTGCATTAGATTTAAAACTCTTTCAAATGGATGTGAAATCAACTTTTTTGAATGGTTTTATAAAAGAGGAGGTCTATGTAGAACAACCTCCTAATTTCGATGATGTAGACCATCCTAATCATATTTTTAAATTGCATAAAGCTTTATATAGTCTGAAACAAGTACTAAGAGCTTCGTATGCAAGACTCAGTGCATTCCTTTTAAATCATGATTCATTAGAGGTAAAGTAGACATCACTCTATTTATTAAATCTTGTACTAAAACAATATTAATTGTATAAATTTATGTTGATGACATCATCTTTGGATCCACTGACGAATCTCTGTGCAAGTACTTCTAAAAGATAATGCAGGGAGAATTCGAAATGAGCATGATGGGGGAGCTCAACTATTTTCTTGGACTACAAATCAAACAAGGCAAAGAAGACACTCACATTAGTCAAATCAAATACACCAAGAAATAATTAAAGAAATTTGAATTTGACAATGCAAAGCCTTTATCCACTCCAATGAACACTTCAACAAGGTTAGATAGTGATCCACAAGGTAAGAAAGTGGACCAAAAACTATATAGAGGTATGATTGGTTCACTACTTTACTTAACTGCTAGTAGACTTGATATTTTATTCAATGTATGCATATATGCTAGGTATCAATCTGATCCTAAGGAATCTCACTTGGTTTCAATAAAAAGAATGTTTAGATATTTAGCTCATACTCATAACTTAGGTTTATGGTATCCTAAAACCTGTAAAATAAATTTAGTTGGATACTCAGATGCTGATTATGTTGGATGCAAGGTGGATAGAAAAAGCAACAGCGGTTGTTGTCAGTTTCTTGCAGGATGTTTGATCTCATGAACTTTAAAGAAACAAAACTCAGTAGCCTTATCAATGGCTGAAGCTGAATAAGTGGCTATTGGGAGCTGTTGCACTCAACTTCTTTGAATCAAACAACAAATTGAGATTATGGATTGCATATTAAGATTGTTCACTACTCTATGACAACACCAGTGCTATCAATCTCATCAAAAATCCTGTACAGCACTCGGGACCAAACATATTAAGGTTAGGTATCATTTTATTTGAGATCATGTAGCTAATGGTAATATTATTATTTCTTTTATAGATACTTTAAATCAGTTAGAAAACATCTTTACGAAGGTCTTACCTGAAGAGAGATTCAATTCTCTTAGAAGGGAATTAGGCATGTGCAGTTTCGTAATGGATACATTACATATAACTGAAATACATCAATTTATTTCAGAGTAAAATTGTTCATCTCTTTTACTCAAATCTATTCTTGTTGGCCCTCTTGATATGGCAACAAGGATAAACCTAGAGGGGGAATGAATATGTTTTCTTAAAATAGAAATAAAAATCACCACTTGAAAACTTTGGTAGTCAACGTAGTTGTGTGCAGTGGATAGAGTAGTTGTGCGGAAGCAATTCTAACAAACAATCACACAAATGAACACAGAGAATTTTATCATGGTTCAGTACCTCCCAAATGGAAGACCTACGTCCAGTCCCCAAAAAATCTTAGGATTTCACTAACCAAGGTATAATCCCCCCAAGGATATACAAACCCCCAGCTCCCCGTTGGTCCTCTCCTTCCGAGTTGGAAGGAAACTCACTTCTGTTACAGGTCAAAAAGCCACCCTCCTGGAACAAACTCCAATGCGGTTCTGCTAGACTTACAACCCCAGCTAGGTTCTACTAATAACATAAGGGGAACACTGTGTACAGTCCCATAGCCAGACAGAATCCACCAGCACCTAGCTGGCCTTCTCTTTACACAGGAAGAGGAACATTGTATACAATCCTACAACTGGACACAAGTCTTTCATAGAAAAGAAAGAATAGGCTGAGATCTGTACAAGATGAACACTAAGGAACTCAAACTCTTAACTTACAAACTCTCCCCCAGATTTACAATGATGCACAGAAAGAGTGAAGAGAGAAAAGAAGCTTGAATGCTTGAAGACTTCAAATGGTTGCTTGCACGCGCACTTCTTCTTGGCTCTAGCTCTTTCTCTCTTGCCTTGAGTGTGTATGGCATTGAGGCTTTTCACTAGATGTACACTCTTTGAATGATTTTCAGGTTTGCTCTTCTTGTGTTCTTTAGCCTGCTTCATTCTTTTAAAGAGCAACTTGAACAGATCCGTTGAAGAGTAACTATTGGAGATCTTGGATCCGTTGAGACTCTTCTAGTCGTTGTTTATCTTCTTCTTCATCTCCTTCTACTATCATTGTGTTCTACGGATGCTTGCTTGAGTCTTAATGGATTCCTCATGCTAAAACTAGACTCCCACAGACATTTAATGCATGGAAGAGAATGTTAGACTTTAGAAGTATTGTGTCAGATAGCCCATACCTTCGTATGTGCAAGTCCATGATTTCCGCTATGGCACCCTGGCCACCTGCGGAAGGGGAAGACCAGCCAATCAGAGGTCGGCCCCCCTTGCCCCATGCAGACGGCTCATAGCCGTTATGTTGGGGGTAGGAAAAAGGTCGTCTGGCCTTTTTCTAGTAAGGGTGGGGACCCCTTCTCCCTCTACCTCCGCCTCCCCCTCGCAAGTCCTTCCCCTCGCCTTCTTCCTCCTCTTCTTCCTCCCTCCCTCGAGCGTGCTCAGCTCTCTTGCATTCTCCCTCATCTGTCTCACTCTCTCTCTCTGCTCTCATTCTCTATTCTCCTTCTCTCTGTGTGTTGCCGCCGCCGCCGGTGACCTGGTAAAGGAGAAGCTCGTGCCGCCATCGCCTCTGATCCCTCCTTCCTCCCTGCTTGGCGCCTAGAGGAGGTCGCCGCCGCGCACCATTCGCGGCATGGAGGTCACGCACCAAGGATGCCGAGCGTGGAGTGCTCACTCTGTCTGCCACTAGTGTTCATGCCACCGACGAGTCCTACCGCCGCAGTAAGTAGGGACCCGTCCTCCATCTTCGGCGTCGGCCAGAACTCCCCCTCCCCCCGTTTTGTACTGCTGTTGAAACCCCCCTCTCTGTACATGCTCTCTCTCTCTCTCTCTCTCTCTCTCTCCTCTCTCTCTCTCCTCTCTCTCTCTCTCTCTCTCTCTCTCTCTCTCTCTCTCTCTCTCTTCTATCTCTCTCTCTCTCTCTCTCTCTCTCTCTCTCTTCTCTCTCTCTCTCTCTCTCTCTCTCTCTCTCTCTCTCTCTCTCTCTCTCTCTCTCTCTCTCTCTTCTCTCTCTCTCTCTCTCTCTCTCTCTCTCTCTTCTCTTCTCTCTCTCTCTCTCTCTCCTGGCCGACACCGTCCCTCGCCGCCGGTGGGCCGCACCAGCGGCCCTTCCCTTCCCCTCCCTGTCGCGGGAACAAGGTGCCGAAAGGGGGATGGGATGGGGGCAAGCGCACTACGCCAAACCCCTGCCCGACCGACATAATGCACCAGGCTTGGCAGCCTAGGCCTGCGACGCATTGTGCTAGGCAGGGCTCCTTGCCCCCATTTTGGGCTTTGGACTCTATTTTTCGTGTCGTTTTCGACATTGGGGTTGTCTTGACTGTGCTAGTTGGCCAGCACGGGGTTGACGACCATCGTACTGGGTTCCTCGATTTTGGGTCCGCCTAGGTCGGCTTCGATCAGGTCAATAGGGCTGTTTGACCATTTGACCTAGACATTCGTGCTGGGGTTTCCGGCCTTCGTGGGGTGAGTTCCGAGGGCCGACCGGACTGTCCACGGTGGCAAGATATGCTCTTCGAGGTTGACCGTCAGTCAGGTACTTTAGCGGGTCTATATCCGCGTTGAGTTTTCGTGTCGTACTCATGACGCTTATGCTGACTCTCTAGCACCGTGCCTTACTAGTCTTCACTCGATGCTTGGCACTTGAGGGATTGTCCAGCGCATAGTGTGCTCTTTGGGTTGTTACCGTTTCTCAGGACCCCCGTCCTCGTGGGCCGTTGAGGTTGGTCTTCGAGCCACGAGTGCATTCGTTGAGCACTTCTATAGAGGAAGGGGAAAATAGTGTTGGACAACAGCGTTGAGTCGTTTTTAGAGCTCACTTAGTTGGTATGGGTCTCGCGGAGTTTGGGGTGTCGTGGTGCGGGCCAGCTAGTCCGTTTCACTGCCTCACCTTACATAGTTCCGGAGCCATGTTGGGAGGACAAACGTGGAACCGTAGTCTGACAAAACTACGGCTTGTGGTTGTGTTTGTCCCTGTGTCTCACTCCGACAGGAGCAGAGACCTAGACTCGTGGTCTAGCGGTAAGACGCCGGTGGGTGCACCTGACCATTGATTAGGATAGGCTGGGTTGTGGCTAGTGTGTGTTGTCTAAACGAGGCTTTATCGCTAGTGTGCAGTTTAGTGGCGTGCTCAGAGCACGCTTACCTAGGTTGATAGCGTGTGTAGTTGCTCCGAGTTGGCGGTATTTGTAGACCCATGACCTTCTCGTTTACTTACTTTAGTACCTGCACAGTTATTATTTTCTTATATTCTTGCTCAGTGTTAGTTGGTTACTTGAGATACCGCCGCCTTTCACTTGGTGTAGTTAGCTTAGTGCTTAGTACATGCTCAGTTGTTAAATTGTTATATTACTTGCTTAGTATTGGTTCTACTTACTTGAGTTACTGTCATTTCTTGTTTAGTGTAGTGGTTGGTTACTGTAGTACTCTAGTTCTTCCTGCCTAGTTAGTGCACTGTTCTTGTTTTGCTGTTCGAACCGGTGAGGGTTGGGTTCCCTATGGTCTTCGTTCGTCGAAGCTTATTCTCGTCACTTCCTTCTAGGTTGAGTTTGCGGGAGCCGATGCTTGTGATTAGATGGTCAGCATTGTGCCGCTTGTTGTCAGCAGCATTAGAAAGGTTAGTATTTCCCTTTTGCACTGAAATTATTATCTGGGACTTGGTGTGTATTTTCTATTCCATTGTTGCACTTCTTTAATTACTTAGCTATGTAAACTTGTTGTATATCTCACTAGACATTTTCTTAACCCTTTGGATCTTCGGATCCGTGGGTGGCGGTCCAAGGGTCGAATACTTGGAGGGTTCCGGGTATCGGATTCTTGGGTCATTACATCTGCTGACATCCAGATATGTAGGTAAGGCCTTTGCTTTTTAGCATAAGGAAGGAGTCCTTCAGTCCTTAATTTCTGCTGACTCCTTTGCTTACCTACCCTAATAAGATAGAAGGTACACAATAGAAAGATCTTCAATCAATCAAATAAATAATAAGTTAAACATATGAAGTACATTTAAACTTTCATTTGAGCGCCAAAGACATTTTGAAACATTTGAAATATAGAGGCAATCAGGTTTAAGTATAATAGTAATCCATGTTTCAGAGGCAATAAATGTTTCATAAAAACATAATCGATGTTATAGAGGCAATCAATATTTCATAAAGGTAATCGATGTTTAGTGAAGCAATCAATGTTTAAATGAAGTAATCGATGTTTGAAACAATTGAGGTTTAAAAGACAATCGATGTTTAAATGAAGCAATCGATGTGATTTAACAGTAATCGATGTGGACTTAAAATAGTAATCGATGTGAACTTAAAACAGTAATCGTTGTAAAAGACAATCAATGTGAAGAATAATCGATGTAAAAATACAATCGATGTTCCAATGTAATTGATGTTTAAGTCTAACTGATGTAATCAATGTTCTAAGGTAATTGATATTTCAATGTAATCGATGTTTCAATGTAATCGATGTTTCAATGCAATTGATGTATAAGGGTAATCGAAGTGAAAGACAATGATGTGAAGTACGACTAGCCATTTTGACTCATGAAAAAATTTGAATAAAACATGTTATTTCTTATGCATAAATAATCTTGAAAAATGGTAATAAATAATTCATGTTATTTAAATTAAGTATGAGTTTGTTATCACCAAAATAGAGGGATAAAATATAAGAGTGGTTCAACAATCTCCCCCTTTTTGGTGATGACAAAACTCATGTGAATTTCTGAAATAAACAAAAAAATCAAGTATTAAACAGAAAATTCATGAGTAAAAACTCTCCCTATTTTTGTCAATAAACAACAAGGAAGGATCTTACCATTTGCATTTTCCCTCTTTTGTAAAGATGTCACATCTCGAGAATTATGCAGCGGATAATAAATTATTCGAGTCGATATCCCGAGATGTGAATAGTCGGCAAATAAGCCTGTAGCTAGCACGCACTAAATGTATAACAACATACATCATCGGAGGGGCCAAATATTGAACTCAACTAATCTTGTATTCAAATCTCAACTCATTGTATTCCAAATAGAAACTATTACAGGACTAAGACTCAATAAAAAGGAAAAAGTACATTTATCCTCACTTCCTACTACATGAGTCTAACACTCAAAGCAAACTACTATAACTAGACTCATAGTTGGAACGCTCTTCACTCGGACGCATTCCATCCTCGACTTGCTCCTCCTCTTGTATTTCAGGGTACCAGATTGGGTAAAAGTAGGGGCGATGAGCAAACTAGCCCATTAGGATTTTATCACATGTGCGGGCAATGATATAAGTGATTAGCATTGAGAACTAGGTAAGCACGATAAATGTGTGTGATATGCATGTACGAATAAACTCATTAAACTCATACATGAAAAAGCTAGATAGAGTGATCACGATAGAACAAGATCTAGAATGATAGAACGAGATAGAACTAGCAATAGATCACTTTATACAAAGCACGCAAGATTTCACTTGATGTCAAGAAAGCAAGATATCACTAATTGCATTAAATGCAGGATGGCCATATCATGCAAGCAAGTAAGCACGCACGAACACGATCATGTAACCATAATCAGGCATATGACACTAATGTACACCAAAAAAAGATCCATCAACGAATGTACACCAGGACACATGTATATGGTATTGTATCTATCATTCAACACGACACGCACGACTCCCAGCGCTGATCCAACGCCAGTAATCATATACCCCATGGTTAACAGTATATTTATGACTCTCCGTCTTGGGCTAGACGGATCCCTTGGATACTCACCGTGCCCAGTCAGCATCTCACTTAAATTTTAAATGTAGATACCATTAGTCATTAATAATGGCCAAAGAGAGGTCAATAAGTAAGCATGTGTAATGTCATGTTGATGATGATGATGAGAGCAAGTAATATGTAAATTGAACATGATTTATGGACAACAAGGTTAAGAGATAAATTCGGCAGCATAAACGGCATGATTATACTTTAATTCAAATTTACATTAATGGCTTTAGTTAGATTGTAAATCACACTCACGAGAACAAGAAGCGAAAGGAAGTCCACGCTATCTCAGGGAACTTCAATGGTACAACCAACTCGTCAGCCATGTAGGAATCCATGGTCAGAGGAGATTTACGGAGGCCTTGGAGAAAAGATCGCTAGTCTACGATTCAGAATGACGGTAGAGAGTTTCCAATTCCCAAGAAAGGGCTGCCTAATAGTGCAAGTGTGTAGTGATGTACGCGTGTCAATTCACAAGCCATCGGTCTCAAACTCGCGGAAAACACTTAACATGATGGCATGCAATGGACAATGCATTTAACTACACATGGGTTTACAAGATTTTAAGATAATAATTATCATTAAATCAAGCTAGAACGGTAACAAGAGTAAATCACAAGTTTCATGAATGATCATATCGTTAATAAAGTAATTAGAATAATATTCATGTAATTAAGGCTTTTTAAATGGGTTAATCACTTTTAGGCCATTAAATAAACCATCATGCAATGATCAGACCTAAGACATGTGAGTTACATCTAAATACATATTTAAATAGACCTCAGGTATGCACCAGGTTTGTAAAAAGAAATAGGTGGGGTTTCATGAAAAATCCTGAGTCGTGACGGACCCTTGTAAGGATCGCGACGGGGGTCAGATCAAAACACAACAGGGCCTTGTAAGGATCGCGACAGGCTTGTCTGATCAGCCAGGCAGGCAGTTCGCGACAGGTTCATATGAAGAAGGTGACAAGATATGTGCAGAACGCGACAATGGGGTCAGAACAGGCAGAGAGAGATAGCGACGGGGCACGCGTCCCGTTCAGAACGGATGGGTTGCTGTCGTGACAAGACCTCAGAACGTGGCTTATCGGGCCGTCGCGTTCACCGGGTCTGCGTCTGAATCCGACAGAGAAAGGACATGTTCATGGATTGCGGTCTAGAACTGCTTATATTGACACAGGGTGTGCTTCAAAAATAGAGAACAAATTGTACAGTGCATGAAAAAATAACGAAACTAGTTTTAAACCAACCTAGACATGCAAGGGTGCTTCCAGTAAATCGGAATTAGAAAATAAGGATGGTTTCGATAGGCTTTAATCAAGTCTAACATGAGGTATAGAAGACTGAGAATAGTCAAATGCAAGATTTACTTTGCAAGGCATGATGCCAAAATAATTAGGGCTTGTAGGATAAAGTCTCATCATGAAAGTTGTTGGGAACATGGAATAGATGCAGACTATGATTTTTAAATAATTTTAAATGATCTCGACATGTATGATAATTCGACACAACGTAAAAGCCAAGTACAACCCGAAAAATGTAGTATCATGCAGCGACCCTCTTACCACACTTATAACTCTCTAACTATTGACATTAGATAAATGTTCAACACAAAAATGACGATGACAATTAGTAAAAAACTTTCATGTTGGTGTTTGATCTAATTTGGTCTTGAATCACATGCAACATATAATGAACAGAAAAGCCCTGACAGTGCGCGACTTGGGGAAAACACTTATAATTAAAAATCTACTCATTAGAATTCGATGAAACCAGTGGGAAACAAAAGTTAACTTGATTATATACATTGGTATAGGATATGTTAAGGTTTGGCCCGAGAAAACTACCTTCTGGGTTGATGAAGTCTTATTTTTCAGAAAAAACCTGTGTTCAGACCACTTGGAGGAAAACACTTAATACTCCGTGTATACTGCATGGCATTTGGGCATTCCCTTTGGTCAGAAATAGTCTTGACTCTCTTTTCAGGGGTATAGGCCTTGCAGGTTTGGTTATGGTTTGACTCACCTTTGGTAGACTTCAAGTGGACGGTTATGCAGGTCGCAGCAGGCGAAGAAGGGGAAGAAGAACGGCTGGTGTGGGCGATCTCCTGCTCCCCAGCTGCCAAGAACTCCTCCACACGACCCAACAAGATGTTTCTCATCCCCAAAGGTTGGTGAAGAGTATTTAAGCAATAATGGTGTTTAGGAGTCCTATTGGACTAGGAAAGAAGAGTTGCGGTTTTGGCATGTTAGTTTCTAATTTGAGGATTTCTTCCTCCATTGAGTGTGTGAGGCTTTAGGAAACCTCCCACCTGTTAAGCATGAGTTTGGGTTGCAAGAATGCATGTTCTATCCCAATTCAACTCAAATTCCTCTTTCTAATTTCAGCCTATTTAGAGTTACGAATTTCCATGCTTTTCTAGCGGTATTGATTTTTGGGCCAAATGTTGTCCATTGGCCCAATTATGATAATGGGTCATCAAATATAATGTTTGAAGTCTCCCCAATATTTTTATTTAATTATGGTTGCATCGTATTTTCGTATTAACGGTTTTCCGACTTGTTTCCTAATTTGGATAATCGGTCACAATAACTCTGAATCCTAGTCCAAATTTCTTGATGGGTCATTAGAGGATATTATTTTAAGTCCGTATATGATTGTTTTAATTTTTTCTGACTCATCCAAGTATGCGTGATAATGATTTTTCGACTTATTAATGAATTACGATAATAAGTCGTGAAAACACTTTTAAACTGGCTAATCCAATTTTTTTGGCACCAATTTGTTTGTGAAACATTTAGTAATAATGTTTAGGGTTGATTTATAATTTTTACAGAATTGTCCGATGTGGTTTTAGCATATACGTTAATGATACATACGTTTTAAATACTCTGATATTATGGAAATTATTTATTTCTATTTATTCGAATTTTTATGTAATTAAAAATTTCGGGGTGCTACACCCTCCCCCACTTAAGAGAATTTGGTCCTCAAAATCATAGATCATTAATTGTCATTGATAGTTATGACCCTTGAGGTCGTTTCGGATTTAATTCTTCTAACTTGTATCAACATTCTAGCTCATGGATGCTAGTTCATCATCTACACCTATAGCCACCGTACTATTCATTGGTTCCTCCACTCTATTTTCCTCCGCGTTTTTATAACTCCGTCTTAATCCATCAGATGAACTATGGTATAATTACTAGATTATTCTTTTCTATTTTAGTGCGGCAAACTCCGCCGCCTTCCTTTCCTTAACTCTTTCAGAGAAGTATTTCCTCGGAAGATCTCGAGGAAACTTGCCCATTCTAGTTCAACTCTATTAGGCAGATGGCCGATGTGGCCTTCCACCAAGCTCGAGCATCTTTGGTAAATTGAAAAGTGGCCAGTACCACTTTTCCTATTAGTGCATTGCATGACTTGGAAAATCCTTTCTATTCTTCCTGCCAGTTTTTGCTTCGTCTGGATCAGAGGATCCAGAGAAGTGAGGAGGGTTCAAAACTCTTAAAATTGCGGTGCAGAATTATCACTAAACTGTCATGTCCTGAGAATTATGCAGTGGATAATAAATTATTCAGAAATAATTTGAGCGATATCCGAGACGTGAACAGTCGGCAAATAAGCCTCTAGCTAGCACGCACTAAATGTATAACAACATACATCATCGTAGGCCCAAATATTGAATCAACTAATCTTATATTCAAATCTCAACCTTGTATTCCAAATGGAAACTATTACAGGACTAAGACTCAATAAAAAGGAAAAGTACATTTATTCCTCTTCCTACTACATGAGTCTAACACTCAAGCAAACTACTATAACTAGACTCATAGTTGGAACACTCTTCACTCGGACACATTCCATCCTCGACTTGCTCTCCTCTTATATTTCATGGTTACTAGATTGGGTAAAAGTAGGGGATGAGCAAACTAGCCCAGTAGGATTTATATCTCAATGTGCGGGCAATGATATAAGTGATTAGCATTTAGAACTAGGTAAGCACGATAAATGTCGTGATATGCATATGCGAATAAACTCATTAAAACATGATACATGAAACAAACTAGATAGAGTGATCACGATAGAACAAGGTCTAGAATGATATAACGAGATAGAACTAGCAATAGACCACTTTGTACAAGCACGCAAGATTCATTGATGTCAAGAACGAGATATCACTAATTGCATTAAATGCAGGATGGCCATATCATGCAAGCAAGCAAGCACGCATGAACACGATCATGGAACACTAATCAGGCATGTAGACACTAATGTACACCAAGAAAAGATCCATCAAGAATGTACACCAGGACACGTGTATGTGGTTATTATACTACATTCAACACACGCACGACTCCCAGGGCAGATGCAACGCCAGTAAACATTATACCCCATGGTTAACAGTATATTTATGACTCTCCATCATTGGGGCTAGACTGGAGCCCTTGGGGACTCGCCGTGCTCGGTCAGCATCTTAGATAAATTTTAAATGTAGATACCACAGTCATTAATAATGGCCAATGAGAGTTTCAATAAGTAAGCATGGGTAATGTCATGTTCATGATGATGATGAGAGTATGTAATACATAAATTGAACATGATTTCATGACAACAATGGTCGAGAGATAATTCGGTAGCATAACGGCATGATTTATACTTTAATTCAATCTTTACATTAATGGCTTTAGTCTAGATTGTAAATCACACTCACGAGAACAAGAAGCAAAAGGAAGTGCACGCTATCTCCAGAGAACTTCAATGGTACAACCAACTCGTCGGCTATGTGAGAATCCATGGTCAGAGGAGATTTATGGAGGCGTTGGAGAAAAGGTCGCTAGTCACGATTCGGAATGACCGGTAGAGAGTTTCCAATTTCCCCAGAAAGGGCGGCCTAATAGTGCAAGTGTGTAGTGATGTATGCGTGTCAATTCACACAACCATCGGTCTCAAACTCGCGGAAAACACTTAACATGATGGCATGCATGGACAATGCATTAACTACACATGGGTTTACAAGATTTTAAGATAATAATTATCATTTAAATCAAGCTAGAACGGTAACAAGAGTAAATCAGAAGTTTCAGAATGATCATATCATTAAGAAAGTAATTAGAATAATATTCATGTAATTAAGGCTTTTAAATGGGTTAATCACTTTTAGGCCATTAATAAACCATCATGCAATGACAGACCTAAGACGTGAATTACATGCTAAATATCATATTTAAATGACCTTAGGTATTAGCAGTAAGTTTTGTAAAGAATAGGTGGGGTTCATGAAAAATCTGAGGTCGCGATGGACCCTTGTAAGGATCGCGACGGGGTCAGATCAGAACGCGACAGTGCCTTGTAAGGATCGCTGCAGGCTTGTCTGATCAGGCAGGCAGTTCGCGACGGGTTCATATGAAGAAGGCGACAAGGGTATGTGCAGAACGAGACAAGGGGGTCAGAACAGGCAGAGAGATAGCGACGGAGCGCTCGTCACGTTCAGAACACGACGGGTTTCCTGTCGTGACAAGACCTTAGAATGCGGCCTATCGGGCCATCGCCTTCACAGGGTCTGCGCCTGAATCCGACAGAGAAAGGACATGTTCTTGGATTGCGGTCTAGAACTGCCTTATATTGACACAGGGTGCTTCAAAAATAGAGAACAAATTGTACAGTGCATGAAAAATAACGAAAATATTTTTAAACCAACCTAGACATGCAAGGGTGCTTCCAGTAAATCGGAATTAGAAAACAATGATGGTTTCGATAGGCTTTAATCAAGTCTAACATGAGGTATAGAAGACTCAGAACAGTCAAATGCAAGATTTACTTTGCAAGGTATGATGTCGAAATAATTACGGCTTGTAGGACAAAAGTTTCATCATGAAAGTTGTTGGGAACATGGAATAGATGCAAACTATGATTTTTAAAAATTTTAAATGATCTCGAGATGCATGATAATTCGACACAACGTAAAAGCCAAGTGCAACCCAAAAATGCAGTATCATGCAGTGACCCTCTTACCACAGTTATAACTCTCTAAATGTTGACATTAGACAAAATGTTCAACACAAAACATGACGATGACAATTATTAAAAAACTTTCATGTTGTGTGTTTGCTCTAATTCGGTCTTGAATCGCATGCAACAAATAATGAACTGGAAAAGCCCTGATAGTGCGCGACTTGGGGAAAACGCTTATAATTCAAATCTACTCATTGGAATTCTATGAAACCAGTGGGAAATGAAATTAACTTGATGCTCTACACATTGTATATTAATATGTTAAGGTTTAGACGAGGAAAACCAACCTTGTGGGTTGAAAAATCCCATTTTTCCAGAGAACCCGTGTTCAGACACTAGGAGGAAAACGCTTAATACTCCGTGTATACTGTATGGAATGTGGGCATTCCACTTGGGTTAGAACGTAGACTTGACCCTCTTTCCAGGAGTATAGGCCTTACAAGGTTTGGTTATTGTTTGACTCACCTTTGGTCGACTTCAAGTGGACAGTTTATGCAGGTCGCAGCAGACGAGAAGGGGAAGAAGAACGGCATGGTGGGGCGATCTCCTGCTCCCCAGCCACCAAGAACTCCTCCACACAACCCCACAAGATGTAAACTCATCCCCAAAGGTTTGGTGAAGAGTATTTAAGCAATCATGGTGTTTAGGAGTCCTATTGTGACTAGGAAAGAAGAGTTGCGGTTTGGCTGTTAGTTTCCTAATTTGAGGATTCTTCCTCCATTAGAGTGTGTGAGGTTTAGGAAACCTCCCACCCTAGTTAAGCACGAATTTGGGTTGCCAAGAATGCATGTTTCTATCTCAATTCAACTCAAATTGCCTCTTTCTAATTTCAGCCTATTTAGAGTTACGAATTTCCATGCATTTTGTAGCTTTATTTGATTTTTGGGCAAATGTTGTCCATTGGCCCAATTATGATAATGGGTCATCAATATATAATGTTGGAAGTCTGCCCATATTTTATTTAATTATGGTTGCATCATATTTTCGTATTAACGGTTTCCGACTTGTTTCCTAATTTTGGATAATGGTCACAAAACTCTTAAACCTAGTCCAAATGATTTTTATTGACCCAAATTTCTGATGGGTATTAGATATATTATTTGAAAGTCCGTTTTGATTTTTATTTAATTTTCTGACTCATCCAAGTATGCGTGATAATGATTTTCGACTTATTCATAAATACGATAATATGTTCGAACACTTTAAGCTGGCTAATCTGATTTTTCTTGGCACAAATTTGTTTGTGAAACATTTAGTAATAATTGTTTAGGTTGATTTATAATTGTACTAATTTTCCGAAAGTGTTTTAACATATACGTTAAGATACGTACGTTTTAAATACTCTGATATTATGGAAATTATTTATTTCTATTTATTCAAATTTTTATGTAATTAAAAATTTCGGGGTGCTACAAAAGACTTCTTACTAATATTTTGTGAGATTAAGAGAAGAGGGGTTCAACAATACGTTTACTGTTGTCATTGTTTATTGCTCCCCATTAGTGTCTACTCCCCCTAATGTGAGGCTTCCCATTGATGTGAGGCTCCCCCTAGTGCACTACAAGAAAAAATGGGTTTAGAGACTGACAATTTTGGTCTCTATTCGGTCACTATTCGTCAATAAATGGTCCAGTGACCGAATAGTGACTGAATAGGGATTGAAATTGTCGGTGAAGAATTTTTTGTCACAAATCTGTGCCCAAAACTTCGGTCACTAATCAGTTGCTGATAGTAACCGATAGTGACCGAATTTCTTCAGTCGCTATCAGCGACCGAACACTTCAGTCCTAAAATAGTGACCGAAAGAGACTGACTTATTCAGTCACTATAACAGTCACTATTTTAGTGACCAAAATAGTGAACCGAATTGCGTCGGTCGCTGATTAGAAATTCGGTCACTAATCGGTCAATATATTAGCGACCGACATAGTGATTGATGTTATCAGTCTCTCATAGCGACCTTGCAATTCGGTCACTAGTCAGTCTTTGAATCCTCGTCCTCGTCCTCCTCGTCTCCTCCCACACCACCGATGAAGACTTGAATAGATATATAATAATAATAAATTAAATTAAATAATACTATAAGCAATAATTATTTAAATTTTAGATTTTATTCACTCACTTTTAAACAAATTAACTATATTAATGTGAATTCGAGCGTCGAGCACAAACCGGGAGTCCGAATTGAACTCCATCAGTTTCCACAAGTCACACTCATCCCCCGACCGTGCTAGAACAAACACGGAGGCCGATTGGATTAGTATTTCTAATTTGGACCCCCAAACCTAGCTAAGTTCTTCCTTTTTCAACAAAACAACTAAACTAACTTGCTTAATAACGAATTTGAGCGTCGAGCTCAAATCGGGAGTCCAAATTGAACTTTGTCAGTTTCCACAAGTCATAATCATCGCCCTAGCCTTGTTGGAAAAAACTGGGGCCAATAGGATTAGTATTTGTAATTTGGATCCACAAACCAAGCTCTTCATTTTTAAACTAAACTAACTTATTTAATGTGAATTTGAGTGTCGAGCTCAAACCGAGAGTTCGAATTGAACTCCGTCAATTTCCATAAGGCACATCATCACCTGGCCGAGTTGGAACAAACAAAGGCCAATCAGATTAGTATTTCTAATTTTTGACCCCAAACCTAGCTAAGTTCTTCCTTTTTAAACAAAACAAACTAAACTAACTTGTTTAATGGAAATTAAGTGTCGAGCTCAACCAAGAGTCCAAATTGCACCGTCAGTTTCCACAAGTCACAATCATCGCCCTACCTATAATGGAAAAAATCGGAGGCCAATCGGATTAGTATTTCTAATTATGGACACCTAAACCTAAGTTCTTCATTTTTAACTATAACTAACTTGCTTAATGTGAATTTAGCGTCAAGCTCAAACCGGGAGTCGGAATTGAACTCCGTCAATTTGAAAAGTCACAGTCATTGCCCTGGCCGTGCTAGAACAAACCAGAGGCCCATCAGATTAGTATTATAATTTGACCCCTAAACCTAGCTAAGTTCTTCCTTTTAAAACAAATAAAACTAACTTAATATTAAAATAAAAAAGCTAAAATAAAATCAATTTACTCACATAAACGGCTCGTGCTGAAGTCGATGGTGCTGCCTGAGGAGAATGCTGACCTAGGAGAGGTCCTGGGAGATAGCTGGGAGAGGTCTGGGAGAGGTGGGCCTGGACAGCGTCGGACAACTGCATCTGCATCGTCTAGGCCAGACGAGACTCTAACCCAAAGATCTCATCTCGAATGAAGCCCATCATCTCGCTGGGAGAAGTACCTTGGAGCACTAGGTTTTGTGAATGCACTAGTCTGTAAGGCTGAACTCGAGGCGCCAGATAACACCCTGCTCTTGTCCATAACTGTGCCCAAAACCATACCAATGGCTTTTCTTTGGGGCACCAGATGCTGCCCCATACCTCAGGATCTAACTGCGGTTGCTCCTCCTCCCCGGCATACTTCTCTGTCATCTGTTGGCTATCGACTCCTGCAAAAATAACATTGACAATGTAATATTAAACTGTAACGAGAAAATTAATAGTGAATAGACTGTAAGTACTTACTGGAACCTCTCGGGCTCTGTTGCTAATGTACTGATTCGTCCCTTTTCTTAGTGTCTATCGAACACCCCTGAAATGTCGGAGGACGTTTTAGCTCTTTTTCCTATTTCATAGAAAAACATACATAAATGAGTGCCTATATAAATACAAATATCACAAATGGACATATGACTTACCAATCTGGACTGATGGGTCACAGGAGGACGGACCCACTTGTATGCATGTTGGCCTCTGGATTGGCAGCCCAATTCACTTTCATTATTTGGAGGTTTGTTGCCATCTCTCTATGGCCATTATGTTTGCACAGACTTTCCCAGTAGTCTCTCCTCATCTATGTCGTGCGGCACTCCCTCTAAACAGCCGGATCTGCCCTCTGACAAACTTTCTGTGCGTTTTTCCTCGCATTATACAACAAATGTTTAAAATTTGATCGGGCGGTGGTTTGTCCATACTAATTGGACCGCGCCTCATCTGAATGACCCGTGATCGATGATTGCTCTGTATAGATAAGAGTTAGTTACTGAATGTGGGAATAAGAAAACAAAATAAAATATAATAAGAAATTACATACCTGAACATCTGATACAAAAAACTCTCGGACCTCTATCGGGAAATCATTGAATCTATGAATAGCCCAGGAAAGTGTGCTTGAATTGATTCTGTGATGAATTGAGACGCTTGGGCGGGCTCTATTTTATCCCTGTAATTATGTAACTTGTTACAATGAATTTATGAACTAAATATACCTCCTTAATAAAAGATACATATAAATTTATTATGTATCCATTTATCCACACCTCCCACAGAGTGCTTTCATAAACTGCCTCCCCCCTCCTGTAGACTGATACATCCTCTGCCTCTAGCACCGTAGATGCACCTGCAAAAAACCTGGAGGTGCGGAAACCTCGTCCTGGACAAAAATGCACAATGACATAAGCAATCTACAAGAATATAAATAATGACTATACATACTTACAATTTTAAATATAAAAACTGCTACTGTAGGAGGAGACGGTGTACACTCACCCCAGCCTATAACATTTTAATGGCATAAGAATCAATGCACAAAAAGTGCAACTTTAAATGCACATACCTGCTGCTAGAGGAGGAGGCAACAGAGGAAGGACCACAGCTGTAAATTTAAATGGCATAAATAATATGTATAAATAATGCACAAAGAAAAATACAACTTTAATATACAATGTACAAGAATATAAATAATGACTATACAATTACTTACAATTTTAATATACATACTGGTACTCTAGGAGGAGGAGGTGTAAACTCACCGAACCTGTAAGAATTTTAATGGCATAGAATCAATGCATAATGAAAGTACAACTTTAATCTACATACCTATTGCTACAGGAGGAGGCACAGAGGAAGGACCAAAAGCTGTAACAATTTAAATGGCATAAATTTTATGTATAAATAATGCACAAAGAAAGTACCAAATAAAAATATACTATGTAGAAGAATATAATAATGACTATATAATTACTTACAAATTTAAATATACATACCTAGTACTCTAGGAAGAGGAGGTCTAAACTCACCGAACATGTAAGAATTTTAATGGCATAAGAATCATGCATAATGAAAGTAGAACATTAAATATACATACATGCTGCTAGAGGAGAAGGCACAGAGGAAGGACCAAAAGCTGTAACAATTTAAATGGTATAAATATATGTATAAATAATACACAAGAAAAATACCAAAGAAAAATATACTATGTACAATAATATAAATAATGACTATACAAATACTTACAAATTTAAATATACATACCTGGTACTCTAGGATGAGGAGGTGTATATTCACCCAAACCTGTAAGAATTTTAATGCCATAAGAATCAATGCACAATGAAAAGTACAACATGAAATCAATACCTTCTGCTACAGGAGGAGGGGACAGAGGAAGAACCAGAAGCTGTAACATTTAAATGGCAAAATAATATGTATAAATGATGCACAAAGAAAAATACCAAAGAAAAAATACATACCTGATGCCGCAAACAAACCCCTCCTGTAGCTACTCCTCCCACTGGAGCCCGGTCGTGCTCCACGCACCATATCTTCATAGCGAATATAAAATAATGTTCATTAGTCAATTGCTTATATTGAAAGTGGGTCACTTTTAATATACTGAACAGATGTGAACAATTCTACCCATTTTAAAATGATATCCATATCCTCCTCAGATGATGACGATAATTCTAATTCAGCCCCATCTTCATAATCATCTTCACATTCATCACTGGTATATTCTTTCCTCCTCATCAGAACCTTCACATTCAATATCTGTTCGCCTTCCACTAATCCCTTCTATTTCTTGGGATCGACTTCTTCGACCTCATTTCCTTTAGACAAGCAAATTTGGCGCTTCAGATTCGTCTTCTCAAGTATGAGCTCTTAACTCTACATCTTCAACCAAGTCATCTTGAAAGAATTCGGCGTTGACCTCTTCGGGTCTGATCAGTCATGTCCAATTCATAATCAGAGAATAGTCTTGAATTAACTCTGCAAACTGCCCCCAATCATTTCGTTCTTTGTTCGTAGATGATAGATAGCTTGTATAGTACACCTGCTGGGCTTTGGGGCTAGAATGAATGGCTCATAGTATTCAATTTGACTATGTTTAAGCTCAACAATCCCATGCGTTGTGTCATTTCGAATGGAATTCGGATCAAACCATGACACTTGAACAAGAATATATGATTGTCTTATCCTAGATATTGCAACTGTAAGATCTCCTCTACAATACCATAGTAGTTATATTCACTTCATTGTATGTACTTCCTTTAAACACATACGCCACTGTTCATGGTAGACTACTCTGCCCATAGTCTTTTGTATGAAATCTATCCCATTCACAATAATCTAGAATAGTTCTGTGCAGTTTTCGATGGGCCATAGGCTATCTGACGAACTCTTTCATCAGTAATTAAACCTTGTTCAACTAGTATAGAGAAGACTAGTTATAAAGTGAACATAACTTATCTTTCGTACTCTTTGAGCATGTACACTTACGCGGTTTTTAGCCATAAGGCCAATGACTTCTCTCATTTTTTTTCAACCTCTAATCACTGAGATGTGGATTTCATTGAATTATTTCTGAATCAAAATGTCTACAATATGATGGAAGACCACCTTCAATAGCTAGAATAAGGGCAAAGAAGTTATATACAAAATAAATTGTGAGTTTAGCACTTACTCAACATAACACTATAGCTTAGCACAATTTAAAAAAATATATCTCTACGGCGCATAACTCTCTGTCATCCACCATGCGAGTTGAAGAACGTCCGAAGGCACATCCAGGATGATTAAATATGCAGTCGATCTGAACACACAGATTCCCCCCCCATCATCATATGTGGAGGTTGATACGACGAGTTTGTATTGATGATCAGTTCATCCCCATATAATTTCATTATTATATGCCTATTTTTGTGATCAACAAAGCTTTAATAAAGTACCGTCTAACAAGTTCCCCTGAAGCTTAGTCACAGGAAATAAATCAGGCAAAAATCAAGTAAACCTGTAAGTATTTTTACACTGTAGCATTTAAAGTTTAGAGCATGTAATTTTTCTAAGTACACATCGACTTCCTAAGTTTCACATGATTTCATAGAATCATAACAATTTCTATACCTTTATCGATTTCAGTCTCACACAGGATTTCATAAGTTGTGTTAACGATTGTATAGCAAACGATTTCATAAGTCATTGCAGAGTATAACGATTTATTAATTGTAAACATCGATTTCAGTTTTATAATGATTTCTCTCACAACGATTTGTAAGTGAGAACAACGATTTGCTCTCACAACCAATTTGTTAAGTGTAAGCATCAATTTCAGTTTCACATCGATTTGGTTCTCACATCAATTCGATAAGTTACACATCGACTGGCCGCCATAACGATTTGATAAGTTACACAACGATTTGGTTGCTATAACGATTCGATAAGTCATAACAACGACTTGGCCGCCATAACGATTCGATAATTTACACAACGATTTGGTTGCTGTAACGATTCGATAAGTCACAACAACGACTTGGTCGCCATAACGATTCGATAAGTTACACAACGATTTGTTGCTGTAATGATTCAATAAGTCACAACAATGACTTGGTCGCCATAACGATTTGATAAAGCAAACAATGATTTGGTCACTGCATCGATTTGATAAGTAGCACAACGATTTGTGTTCACAACGACTTGCTTATAACGATTGCTTATAACGATTCGCTCTCAATGATTGCTTATGTGTGTTATAATTTGCTTTCACTTGAAGAACGATTTGATCATTGTATCGATTCGATAAGTGAAACAACGATTTCTTATGTTTGTATAACGATTTGCTTACTAGTATACAACGATTTGTGCACCCAACGATTTCCATAAGTGGACAACTATTTCTATGTCATAACGACTTCATGGACTGCATCGACTTGATATTCAAATATATTTTTCAATATTTAGTCAAAGTCTTCCCGCGTGTTTCTCTAAGATCGATGCATTTGATGGGATTGTACATTTCACTGCACGATGCATATCTGGATATCTTCTATTTCTCATGAAACCTTTTCGGAAAGTAGAAATGATTTTCTATTATGTGAATAGTCCTACTACAGGATTCTAATGTTGACTGACAACAAGAGACAACATAGTTGTCTATAGTTTGATATCTATTGTGTGCAGGTCTTGACAGCACAACCTCATACAACGATTGGAAAAAATAGAGGTTGAAGATATCTAGAAGAATCTAGTCTTTGCGTGCATGGATCGAAAAGGTGTTTAACGAAAAGCGTACCTAGTTCTCACCTATACCAGCAGTCTAACGTATACCAGAGCTAGAGACAACAGACATCTCAATGCCTACTTTAGAAAGAGAAGATATTTATACAAGACTCAAGACTCCTGGCAAAATAACTTTTGAAGTGTTCAAAAATCTCAACGAAAAAATCGTGAAGTGATAGAGTCTTAGCGAAAGAGCTTCTAGTTTTTCATTCCGATCATTGTAGCTCTTGCTCTCCGTCTTCCTGTTCTTAACCTTTGGAGAGCCCTTGAGTCTTGAGAGACTTTGCTTTTGTGTAGTTTCTTCTCTCTCAGTCTCTGCCTCAGATCGAGCATTTGTTATACTTGGTCTAGGGGCATTAAGCCTATTTTTCACATTCTTGTGAAGTTCCTCTTCAGGTTGTGAAGAGAAGACCTGTTGGAAAATAGTGCTGTGTATTCCCTTCGTGTTGAAGGAAGACCTGTGTATCAGGGTGTTGAATACCTCTTCGGGTTTTGAAGAGAAGGCCAAATGCGTGGATGTGTAATTGTCCTTGAGGGGGACTGTACCCTTGGGTAGTGAATCCTGAGTTTTGCTTGGGGACTGGACGTAGGACTCCTTTGGATAGGAGGTCCGAACCAGGATAAAATTCCTGTGTTGTGTGAGTGCATGCTTGTGTTTGTTATTGTCTTTATTTCTAACACTAATAATCGAACGTAGGGTTTTGTGTTGAATGTTTTTATTGACAGGTTTTAACGCTATTCCAAATTTAAGAATCCCATTCACCCCCCCAACTCTAGGCTTGCTAGCTGAGCAACATGTATGTCTGCTTCAAAGTACATCGAACAAAAGTTTTAGATTTCCTCCATAATGTATGCCTCAGCAATAAAACCCTCCACTTTTGCTTTATTTCGGACTTTCATTTTGAGGTCATGCATACACCTACATCAACATGTACAAGACAAATAGGAAACATATCATATATAAGGCGCAATTCTAAGAAGAAAAAAGTTAATATTCGCATATACCTCTCAAATGGATACATCCATCTTATTGTACTGGCCCTCCGACTTGAGCTTCATATGGTAGATGTACGAGTAAATGCTCCATCAAATTGAAGAATGCAGGCAGAATTATCTTCTCCAACTTGCATATGAAGGTGATCACATTCTCTTCGATAGTTTACACATCCTCAATCCTGAGTTCTGATGCACACAGAATCGTGAAAAATTGACTCAACTCAGACAATGCTCCCATAGAGGCTTCGGCAACATGTCACGAAATGCAATAGGTAGCAACCTTTGCATGAACACATGGCAGTAATGACTCTTCATTCCATATATTTTTCCCTCACTAACATTGATAGAACGAGCAATATTAGACACATAACCGTTAGGAAATCTCAACGCGTTTCAGCCACTGACACACTTCCTTTACTTGTCCTCCTCCAAGCACATAAACTTCTTTTGGTTTAATTGATTTCCCATTTACTTCAACAAGTTCCAACTCTAGACGTTTACAAAGCATGGACATGTCCAAATGTGCATTCCCGTGTCCTTTGTTTTACCATTTATGTCAATAACGGTGTTGAACACATTCAAAGACAATTTTCTCGGTATGCATCACATCTAGATTGTGCAGCACAAGAAGAGTCGACCAATAAGGTAGCTCCCAGAAAAAGCTTCTCTTCACCCAGTTGTGCTCCTTCCCAAAACCTGAAAGGTGTCAGGTACTGCCCTTAGTTGTGTGATATCTGGCAAATTTTGTACACGTGCTGCCATATGATGACCGGACAACCTCTCGAATATAACTTCATCTCGTTCCATTTTGTTCTTTAGGAATGCATCTTTTTGTCTTCTGAAAGGGTGATCAACTGCTAAAACTGTCGATGGCAATCAAACCAGCAGGACTTCCCACCATGTTTAAGTACAAATGATTTGTTATTATCGATACAGTAAGGACATGCTAGCCCCCCATATGTGCTCCAACCATATAGCATTCCATATGCAGGAAAATCACTTATTGTCCACATCAATGCTACCCTCATGGTGAAATTTTACTTTCTAGATGCATCATAAGTATTGACCCCCTCAGACCATAATAATTTCAATTCATCAATCAATGGTCTGAGATAGATGTCTATATTTTTTGTAGGACTTTTAGGACCAGGAATCAAAAAGACATGAACAAATTCTCTCGCTTCATGCACATGCTCGGAGGAATGTGTATGGTGTCACGAACACTGGCCAACTGGAGTAGGAAGCCACTGAACCTCCAAATGGATTGAATCCGTCAGTGCACAAACCAAGCCTCACATTACGCGACTCTCTTGAGAATAGGTGAGCATGGTTGAAATGAGTCCAAGGTTCGCCATCTGTAGGATGACTCATAATATCCTCGTTCCCGACGTACTCTTTCTACGTGCCACCTCATAGGTTGAGCTTGTTGGGCGGCATGCTGCGAGGCAGGTGCGCGTGCCAGCGTCTCACCCTGGGGCGACCTGAGAATGAGGGTGTGGCGGAGGCCGGTTGGCCAAGTCATGCCTAGGTCCAGTGTGGGACCTGCCTGCGGGTGTTGCTGAGTTGTCTAGCAGGGGGACTGTACCCTGTGGTGGGTTATAAGGAAGGATGGTATCCTTACACAACAACTCGAGTTTTGGCGTAACGGCAATGCCTGAGATCCTATATACCTGGTATCAGAGCAGGTCGCGGGTTCGATTCCCAGGGGTGCCGCTGGGGGGGAGATTGTTGGGCGGCATGCTGCGAGGCAGGTGCGCGTGCCAGCGTCTCCCCTGGGGCGACTTGAGAATGAGGGTGTGGCGGAGGCCGGGTTGGCCAAGTCATGCCTAGGTCCAGGTGTGGACCTGCCTGCGGGTGTTGCTGAGTTGTCCAGCAGGGGGACTGTACCCTGTGGTGGGTTATAGGAAGGATGGTATCCTTACACAACAACTCGAGTTTTGGCGTAACGGCAATGCCTGAGATCCTATATACCAATTGTTGAACCACTCTTATTTACCTCTTATTTTGGTGATAATAAAATTTATGATGTAACTTAAATTGATATTTTGTTTCATCTGTGTCGCATCAATCTCATAGCAAAAGCTAAGTCTTTCATTGATGCAATATTTGGCGCACTAAAATGATAAAATCGATGTTTAATCAATATACATCGTTTATGTTTAAAGTGCCAAAGTATCAAGCGCCGCAACGATTTGTTAAGAATCGATGCCATAACGATTTCTTCTGTAAGCGCAACGATTTGCTAAGAAGTCGATGCCATAACGATTTGATAAGTGGCCATAACGATTTCTTCTTTGAGCGTATTGATTGTGATAGAAGTCGTTCCCATAACGATTCCTTAAGTGACCGAAATGATTTTCTAAGAAGTCGATCTCATAACGATTCTATAAGTGAGTGCAACGATTTGCCCTCACATCGATTTGCTTGCATAACGATTTCATAATGTTCACATCGATTTGTTTTTAAATGAGCAACGACTCTTCACAATAACGATTTCTAAGTCATGCTCCATAACGATTTCTTCATGGATTCTGTTGAAACACAGATTGCCTTTATATTTCAAATATGCTTGGCGCTTAAATAAAAAGTCAATATCTTCTGACAAAAAGCTGCATGCATATTTCAGAGTCTTGTCAAAAAGATATGACCTCTATTTTCAGTATGTTAGCAGAAGCACAGTACCATGCATCGTTTATCATAAACACTCTTTTATGCTAACACTCTCTTCTATGCTGCAGATCTCGAAGACCACCAGAGTCTGATTAAGACAATGAAGAGAAAGATCAGCAACGACTAGAAGAGCTCCAACGGACTCTTCAACGGATCTATTCTAAAGCTGCTCAATATAAAAGATGGAGCATTGCTGAAGAACAAGGAGAGCCTTTTTCCTGAATATCTTTGAAGGAGTGTACATCTGTGAGAAGCACCTTCACGCCACATACACTCAAGGAAAGAGAGAAAGAGCCCGAGCCAAGAAGAAGCAATCAAGCGTCTCAAGCATTCAAGCTTCCGAGCTTTCTGTCTTCTTTTCTCTCTCTGTTTCTCTCCGAGCTTATTGTACATTTGGAGGAGAGTTTGGGACTGTGAGCTTACATGAGTGTTCATCTTGTAAGGTCTCTCAGTCTGATCTTTCTAAGAAAGATCTGTGTCCAGCTGTAGGACTGTATACAGTTGATAACCCAGCTAGGGGTTTGTGTCTAGCTGAACCAAACTGGGGTTTGTACCAGTTGATAACCCAGCTAGGGGTTTGTGTCTAGCAGAACCGCACTGGGGTTTGTTCCAGGAGGTTGGCTTCTTGACCTGTAAGAGAAGTGGGCTGCCTCCTTGCCCGGGAAAGAGAAGAAGACCTGGTGGGGATCTAGGGTGTTGTAAGGTCCATAAGGGGGACTGTACCCTTGGTTAGTGAAATCCAAGAGTTTGCTTAGGGACTGGACGTAGGACTTCCATGTGGGAAGGGCCGAACCAGGATAAATCTCCTGTGTCCTTGTGTGATTGTTTATTTGCTTCCGCACTGCACTCTCTATCACACTGAACTAACCAAGCTTTCAAGTGTTATTTTCTGTGTTTAAGATTCTATTTCAGATTTCAGAAAAACCTATTCACCCCCCCCTCTAGGTTGGCTTGCTGCCGTACCAAAAGGGCCAACAAGTGGTATCAGAGCGAGTCTCTGAACTTTCAAAGAAGATCCAACGATCTTAGAGTAAAGATCCATGGCAGCTCAAGGATATGCTGAAGGCCAATCAGTCACCAGACCTCCATTCTTTGATGAGAGACTACCTATATTGGAAGATGCGAATGGAATGCTTCATCGGGGCACAGACTTCGATCTGTGGCAGGTAATTGAGGTAGGTGATTTTGTTTTTATCCCTGCTGAAACACTACTACTATCACAGCAGCGGATAAGATAAAGTTATCACTAAACTTTAAGCTAAAAATTATTTATGTTGTGCTTTATCTAAAAAGGAATTTAGTAAAATATCTGCATGTATATCTGCTAAAGATATGTGGGAAAAATTGAAGCTCACATATGAAGAAATACCCACCACGGACGAAATACCTACTGATGCTCAAATGTTTAAAAAACCAAGACAGGAAGCTATAACTCCATCATCTTCAACTGTCGCCATTCAAAAGGAGCAACAGGAAGGACCTCATGATGTCATCCTTCCACTTGAAGAAGAAGAGTTAAAGGAGGAACCTCAGAGTGAGGGGGAGCCTCATATCCTTTTCAAAAAGGACATCTCTGAGGAAATAAGCACTGAAGAAGCTTCTGACAATGAAAAAACTGAGGATAAAGCTCATAAAATCCAAGTAACTCCTCAGGAGAACACTTCTGTAAATAACTCCTCAGGTAGCTTCAACATTAGAAAAGAAAATGCCTATCTACTCTTGATGAACAAAAGAAAAAGCATTCAAATGGGTATGGTTAGAGGATGTTTAAAAAAAACATCCATTGGTGACTACCAACTCTTCACTTCATTCTAATCTGAAGAGGAAGTAGTCATCCTTTAGTTTTAGTTTTTTATTTTTAATGTACATTATGTTTGTTATATTCAGTAAGCTACAATGCTACTAACAGTGTTTACAAGTTTTCTGTTAAGATGTATGCAGATAAAAATCTTGAAGACTTGACAAACAACATGTCAAAGGTCAAGAGCAACAAGATCAGACTTGCCTCACATTAAGAGGGAGTCTCATGCTCAGGGGGAGCAAAGATTAAGGGGGAGTAAGTTCAAATATCAAAATTGTTGAACCCCTCAATGGTAAGAAACTCTCTCTCAAAAAAAAAAAAAAAAAAAAAAAAGGAGATACAAGGTAAGACCTTTTTGGTTTATGACAAAAAGGGGGAGAGTAAGTATGCTCTATGAGTTTTCTGTTTAATTATGTTTTAAATCATTTCAAAAATTCGCATAAATTTTGTCATCACCAAAAAGGGGGAGATTGTTGAACCACTCTTTATTTATCTCTTATTTTGGTGATAATAAAATTTATGATGTAACTTAAATTGAATATTTTGTTTCATCTGTGTCGCATCAATCTCATAGCAAAAGCTAAGTCTTTCATTGATGCAATATTTGGCGCACTAAAATGATAAAATCGATGTTAATCAATATACATCGATTTCTGTTTAAAGTGCCAAAGTATCAAGCGCCGCAACGATTTGTTAAGAAATCGATGCCATAACGATTTCTTCTGTAAGCGCAACGATTTGCTAAGAAGCGATGCCATAACGATTTGATAAGTGGCCATAACGATTTCTTCTTTGAGCGTATTGATTTGATAAGAAGTCGTTCCCATAACGATTCCTTAAGTGACCGAAATGATTTTCTAAGAAGTCGATCTCATAACGATTCTATAAGTGAGTGCAACGATTTGCCCTCACATCGATTTGCTTGCATAACGATTTCATAAATGTTCACATCGATTTGTTTTTAAATGAGCAACGACTCTTCACAATAACGATTTCATAAGTCATGCTCATAACGATTTCTTCATGGATTCTGTTGAAACACAGATTGCCTTTATATTTCAAATATGCTTGGCGCTTAAATAAAAAGTCAAATATCTTCTGACAAAAAGCTGCATGCATATTTCAGAGTCTTGTCAAAAAGATATGACCTCTATTTTCAGTATGTTAGCAGAAGCACAGTACCATGCATCGTTTATCATAAACACTCTTTTATGCTAACACACTCTCTTCTATGCTGACAGATCTCGAAGACCACCAGAGTCTGATTAAGACAAATGAAGAGAAAGATCAGCAACGACTAGAAGAGCTCCAACGATCTCTTCAACGGATCTATTCTAAAGCTGCTCAATATAAAAGATGGAGCATTGCTAAAGAACAAGGAGAGCCTTTTTCCTGAATATCTTTGAAGGAGTGTACATCTGTGAGAAGCACCTTCACGCCACATACACTCAAGGAAAGAGAGAAAGAGCCCGAGCCAAGAAGAAGCAATCAAGCGTCTCAAGCATTCAAGCTTCCGAGCTTTCTGTCTTCTTTTCTCTCTTATGTTTCTCTCCGAGCTTATTGTACATTTGGAGGAGAGTTTGGGACTGTGAGCTTTACATGAGTGTTCATCTTGTAAGGTCTCTCAGTCTGATCTTTCTAAGAAAGATCTGTGTCCAGCTGTAGGACTGTATACAGTTGATAACCCAGCTAGGGGTTTGTGTCTAGTTGAACCAAACTGGGGTTTGTACCAGTTGATAACCCAGCTAGGGGTTTGTGTCTAGCAGAACCGCACTGGGGTTTGTTCCAGGAGGTTGGCTTCTTGACCTGTAAGAGAAGTGGGCTGCCTCCTTGCCCGGGAAAGAGAAGAAGACCTGGTGGGGGATCCAGGGTGTTGCAGGTCCATAAAGGGGACTGTACCCTTGGTTAGTGAAATCCCAAGAGTTTGCTTGGGGACTGGACGTAGGACTTCCATGTGGGAAGGGCCGAACCAGGATAACTCCTGTGTCCTTGTGTGATTGTTTATTTGCTTCCGCACTGCACTCTCTATCACACTGAACTAACCAAGCTTTCAAGTGTTTTTTCTGTGTTTAAGATTCTATTTCAGATTTCAGAAAAACCTATTCACCCCCCTCTAGGTTGGCTTGCTGTCGTACCAAAAGGGCCAACAGAGCTGTCTTTGAAGACATATACATCCGCTGCAGTCTGGTCTAAGGGGGAAATATCACAATGACGCATAAGGTATATCCTTTCCCTAGAATTGACCCCTCTTTTAGGTTTAACCTATCATGATGGTAAATAGAACATGATACCTTATCTGCATTCTCTTTGTCATACAACATACAATGATTAGGACATGCATCTATTTTCACATATCCAAGTCCTAAATCATTAACCATCTTCTTGGCACGATAAAAATTGGAGGCAACCTCTCATCTCGAGGTAACATGCTCTTGATGATGAGGAGGAGATGATCAAATCAATTCTCACTTATATGAAATTCAGATTTCAAGTTCAGCAACTACGACACCGTTGACAACCGAGTGTGTTTTTCACAACCATCCCACAATGGCTCATCAGCATCCTTAAATAACTGATAGAATCTTTTGGCTCCTTTGTTTGGCACGTCTTCAGAGTATACAGGATCCTCATGTACATAGAATGTGGGACCAGCAACATCTACAACCATATCCACGTATGTACTTGTGCCTTACACATTAATAGGCTCGTGCGACCAGAGTTCCTCACCATGACATGTCCAATTCATATAACCTTCAACAAACCCTTTTCTGTATAAATGGCATTGAACCTCCCATGGTGAATTCCACTTCAAATTTTTACAAATCATACAGGGACATTGGATGCAACATTCACTATCTACTGCTGCATTGGATTCCCCAATGCAAACTGAATGAAAGTCTCAACTCCGACCCTAAACTCCACAGACACACATGATCAACTATTCTACGATACATCCATGAACGGTCTGAAGCCATTTTTTTCCTGCGCCCAACCAATATTAACAGACAAATAACTTTAAATATCAAACTCACACATCATTCGACGCAACCGAAATGAATAGGAAGGATATATTATTATATTATCACTTTTTACCCATCTGTGAATATTTGATCGCACTCAGATGACCATTTACTATGTGTTTGTATAATTTGCTAAAAAATTCGATAGCATCTCCCCACACCTCTCCAATATACCAAAAATATTTATTGATTAAGATATTTTCTTAAACACTTACTAATAAGTGGTTAAGAAAATATTCTAAATCAATAAAGGTATATCAGAGAGGAGTGAGTAGACACACCCGAAATTTTCAACAAATAATACAAACACATAGTAAATGACCACCTAACTGCGATTAAACATTCACAGACTGTCCAAAACGGGACAATTCAAGACTTTGAGTTAGATATACACGTTCTCATCATTGAAAATAAGACTCATGCACATCAATCCCAAAGTCTTGAACGGGAAGGTTCATTCACACGGGCTTAACACGCTCTCGTGAGGGTGTGTAGTGTTAAATTGCTATGCATGCATAGATCAAATTTAAATACCACAAAATATGAAAAGAAAATGAAAACAAAATCATACATAAAACAAGTGCAATACTAAACAATTACATTAAAATAAGAAGTGTAATAGTAATCATTAAACTGAAAGTGAACAATTAAACGTAAACTAAACTAATGTCTAGAAGGAAAAGTTTGTACTAATTTTTTTTCCTAAACTGGGATGTATATCTCATTGGTGTTTGTATTTGGCTTCTTTACAACACCTATCCCATGGCTAATAAGTGGTGTGTAACACACTTCTAAACGCCTATCCCATGGCTTCAAGGGAGTTGGGGAGGGGAGAGGATTGTGACTTCCTGCACATTAAAAATTCACAATGACCTTGAACCAGGTTGTGTCCTCTTCCTACATACCATTAATTCATTCATATTAGGGGTTGTGTCTTCTAACAAATACTCACTTTATAGGGTATAAAACTTTTGTTTACTTAGTTTGTTATTTCTATGGGTGTAACTATCTGAATCAAATAGACTTCTCTATTAAAGTGAAAAAAAAAACTTAAAATTTTCTATCTAATCATACTCTAACCTATCTCATATATATAAGAGGCCAAGACCCTAGCCAGTAAATTGAATTCAGGTCCAAAAACTTCTTCCATATATTGAGGGAAATTAGATTCTCTGAGGTAACGACCATGGGTCTCTTGCGTCCAGCGAGTTGGGAGGCTCGTTGTCAAGTTGAACTGCATCTTCTTTCCAAAGTAGTTTTCTAAGAGAAACTTGTTTGCTGCATAATTCTTAGGGGAGATTGATGTGATTTTTATGTTTGATCTTTGAAAGGTGACTTCAGTTATCTTGTGTTTGCGGTTTTCTTCTTACTTTTACTCCAACATAAACTTAGTTCGAATATGAGCTTTCAGTGACTGACTATTGCTCATGGGAACTCTCAACTAGATTCATGGTTTAAAATGTGATCATATCATTATTTCTATTCATGGAACTAATGGTGATTTAGAGTTCAATTTGAGAAATCAAGTTATGGAGGATTATCACTGTTGTTGAATTGTGAAAGGGAACCCTGCCGAGATGGAAGCACGTTAATATGCTTTCACGTTAATTATTGCCTATTGGTGGCTTAAAATGCCCCCATGCAGATTGCAAAGTAATCAAGATCTAGAAGTAAAATATCAAACAACCAGCATTAGAAAATGACTGAATGGACGAGTATTCTTTTCATCAAACTTACCCCTTTTCTTCTTATTTTGTAGATATCTTGAAAGAGTTATTAACTTTCTCTAGCAGATTAGCTATGATAGTTGATTCATCAAATATGACAGCACTGTACACAGCTGCTACTCAAGGCCATATAGATATGGTCAATCTTCTGCTAGAGTCAAATCCTAATCTAGCTCCAATTGCTCGAAACAATGGTAAATCTGCTCTCCATACTGCAGCTAGAATGGACATATTGTAGTTGTTAAGCCAATTTTGACGAAGGATCCGAGTGTTTGCTTTAAGACTGACAAAAAGGGGCAGACAACATTGCATGTGGCTCTGAAAGGGTAAAATGTTGATATAGTAATGGAGCTATTGAAGCCTGACCCTTCTATTATAAACTTAAAGGATGGTAAAGGTGACACAGCACTACATATCGCAAGCAAGAAGGGGTATTCTCTGGTGAGCTGATTGAAACAATTTTTTTTCTTGTTTATTTTTATTCGAAGTCATAACATGACATCTGAACCATGATGCTTCTTAATATTCCCCTTTAAATATTTAATGTACATTTATATATCCTATCCCCTCTAAATATTCTCTCCACAGCTACTTGCCTTCAATGAGAAATGTAAATTTATGGCATTGAGTAAGCCGTGAACTTGGATTTGTCATTCTTTCTGGCTTTCTATTTATGGTAAGCATTGTTAAGGAATATCAAATGTTTTGCAAAATATTTACCAACAAGTACCATCCTTGCCTTCAAAATGTATAATGAATCATTCTTTGAATAGCTTTTGGGTCAGCAAATCAGATCTTTGTATCAGCGGGTCATTATATATCACAAAGCAGGTTGCCAGCTTAACCAAGGATTCTGTAATAGAATTGATGGCAGCTGCTGGAGAAAGGATTTGTAGGATTGACAGGCTCGATGATGGCCATGCCTTCTATTAATGTTGTCCATCTAGTCCCGGCAGGTACACCTCCAACACTACCAAGACCTTTTTCATGATTTGCGCAAGGTGAGCTCATCCATTTCATGGCAGATAACATCAGGTCCCCCCCCCCCCCCAACACTATTTGGGGCTTATAGATGGTCCTAATACGAACAAGAAATCGAATTTACTAAAGGAGAAGTTGATATGGAGCATGTATACGTCATTAGTTAGGTCCCCCCCCAACTAATTCTATGTGCCACGCATGGTATACCTACTATATATAAAATATTTTTTAAAAAAGTTATATATATTTTAAGATATATAAATATACATTAAATATTTATATTTAACAACTTTTCGTGCATCGTACGAGCATAGAACTACTTCATATATATTTTATGTTAAATCTAAAACAAATTCATAATATAAATAAAAAAAACCACATTACAAGTATACAATCATGCAAAAACTCACAAATATGACTATAAACACAATGTGAAAAAAATTGCCATTACAATAGTGCACCAAAATTAAACATATGAAAGTGTGTATGTGTGTGTGTGTGCGTGTGAGATGTGGGGGGCAGGACTGTGACAATGTGTATGTGTTTGTCTCTGTGTGTGTGTGTGAGAGAGAGAGAGAGATAGATAGAGAGAGAGAGGGCGTGACTGTGAGAGAGAGAGAGGAGGGGGTGGGATTGTGACAGAGTGTGTGTGAGAGAGGGAGAGATGACTGTGTGTGAGATAGAGAGGAGGGGGGGATGGACAGTGGTGCATGTGTGTGTGAGAGAGAGAGAGAGATAGACAGAGAGAGAGTAGGGGGTGCTTGGGACTGTGAGAGAGAGTGTGTGTGTGTCTGTGTGTGCGTGCATGTGTGAGAGAGAGAGACGGAGGGAGAGAGGTTGGGAGACGGCACCGGACAGGGAGGGGGGACTGGGGAAGTGGGAAGTCGGCCGGGGGGCAGGGGACGGTGGGGAGACGAGATGGGAAAGGGGGGATGGGGGACGGAGGTGGGATGTCAGAGGAGGGCGGGCCGGTTGGGGACCGTACCTGAAGTCCGGCGACAGCTGCGAGGTCCAACTATGGCGGCGAGAGCTCCAATGGTAGCGGAGAGACCTTTGACGGCTGCAGCGAGACCTCCGACGGCGACTCGAACGGAGTGAGAGAGCTTCGGCGGTGAGAGAGCGACGATGAAGACCGACGGCGGTGGCGACGCAGTTGCGGATGGAGGTGTCGACGGAGTCAGAGAAGAGACAACGAAAGTGGAGAAAAGAGAAGGGGGGAAGAAGAAAAAGGATGAGAATAGCAACTGAAAATTTTGGTCTCTATTTAGTCCCAAAATCTCATGATTTAGAGACCGAAAAAAAATTCAGTCACTAATACTGCATTTAATCTACGACCGAATAAATTCGGTCTAAAAAATAGGGACTGAATTGTGACCGAATATCGTCGGTCATAGTATTTCATGCCAGAGGCGCCAAACACATGGCATTAGTGACCGAATTCTTATTGGTCACAGTTTGGTCTCTGTTTTTGAGACCGAATATTTCAGTCACTATTCGATCTCAGATCAGAGACCGAATAGTGACTAATAATTATTCAGTCACTAACTGAAAATATTAGTGACTAAATACTTTCGGTCACTATTCGGTCTCTGATCTGAGACTCAATAGTGACCGAAATATTTGGTCTCAAATTCAGTCTCTATTTGTGCTTTTTCTTGTAGTGGTATATGGCTTAATGAATCATCAATCTCTTCTGATCTTCAGTCTGTCGACATGTGTTGTGGTACTTCCACTTGTTGTTTATTAAGTCTTCAAGAGTTTTACCTGTATTGATCTTAAAAATAGAAAAACTGACAAAAGCTTATTAGTAGTACTATATATCAAATACAAATTTGTTACTACTCCCTCTTCAGATTTGAGTTGGATGAAGAGCTGGAAGTCACCAATGCTTGAGCATCCTTTGTTCCTGATGCTCTAAGGCTATCCTACAAACAACTTATTTAGAAGTAGGTATCCAAATCTTTTTGGGTCCTTGATGGTTAGATGTAGGAAAATATCCTTTCAGAATTCATACTAAGTGGCTAGTCATGCAGGTGTTTACTGTGTCACCCATTTATTGCAATGAGAACAACAATGAATGTAATCTATTTTGCAGTCCTTATTATCTTTTAGATGTTTGTTTAGAACATGATTTCTAGACACATTTTTCTTTTGAGAGCATTTGTTCATTACAGTGGCCTTTTTCTGAGACATCTTGGTTTCTTTCATAAATTTTGACAATGGATATTTTTTAGAATACTTAATTGGTTTTCCTTTTTCATGAGGTTTGTATCTAAGATCTTGTTTATTGTTGCCAGATTTGAGCCTTTCATGTATAAAGCTAGAGATATTTTACCTTTTGTTAATTTCTAACTGATTCTTTTAAAAAAAGATTTTCTTCAGTTAGAGTTTTCAATTTTTCTTCTAACTTTAATTCTTCTTTATTTTTGCTCTTTAAATCTTCATTCAAAAGATTGTTATTATTTTTACTTTTCTTTATTGTGTTTCCATTGTTCCATTTCTGATTTAGATTAGAATTAGTGTTTTCTAAGCAGTAAGATTGTGTTTACTGTGCGCAAGATTATGGATTCCGCCAAGTTCTTTGGATCCATCCCTTTCAGCCACGCTGCTATCCTCAATTCTTAGAATATCAAAGTGTTGATTAACATAAAAGCTCCCATTGTTGTCAAGTGGATGCCTCCTGCTGTGAATTACTGTCTTAATGTTGATGGTGCCTCCAAGGTAATCCGGGTACTTGTGGAGGTGGTGGTTGCATCAGGGATAGTCATGGGAATTTTATTTGTGGATTTGCCTTTTATTATGGCATTGGGAGTATATTTTGGCAGAGGCTAGAGTGATCCATGATCGGCTGTGTTTGGCTATTGAACGACATCTCCACATTTTTGTTATATATTCAGACTCTGCCACTCTTCTTAGAGCGATCTCTTAAAGGCACTTTCCTCACTAGGTTGTCTTTCATGGTGGCGGGGATTTGTAATATGATTCAGCTCCTAAAGCCGAAAATTTTGCACACTTATAGGGAGGAAACCAGATTGCTGACTCGTTGGACAATTTTGCTTGTTATCATGAATCTAGCTCCGCTTTCCCTGATTTTGGCAGCTTACCTGCTATTTCTAGGGGTGTGTTGTTGGTTGATAAAGCTGGTTGCCTAGTTTTAGGCATCCTTAGCTGCTTCTGCTTTTCGGTGTTGTTATGGTTGGTGTCGACTTGTAAATCCTTGTGGTAGTTGCATTACGAGGTCGGGTGTACTGTATTTTTACCCTCTTTCTTGAAATAAAATTTCCCCCTTTGGTGGATCACCGAGTGGAGTGAGACCATCTTCTCCCTCTGGGAGGAGGTGCACTCTCCTTGTCGCTGACCCATTGGTGGTTTTTATATACATATAGAAAAGTAAGTAATGTTATTTTCAGATTCTTTAATTCTTTTACAACACCTTTATGTTTTTCATAAAGTTCATTAAAGACATCTTCTAAATCTTCAGACTCTGACCCTGAATCAGTGTAAGAATTAAAAGATGGGTCAGAATGTACCTTATCTAGTCCTACCATAAGGGCCATACTTGCATGCTCTTTTTCTGAATCTGAGCTTGATGAATCTGAAGTGGAGACTTCTTCATTGTCCCAGCAGCTGCCATGGCTCTCTTTTTGAAATTCTTGTGCTTTTCATCACTTCTTTGCTTCTTCTTGGATTTATCTTGCTGACCAATTTCTTGAGCCTTGGAAAATCTGGCATTAGATGTCCAAGCTTCCTACATTTATAACAAACTGGTTCCTTTTTCTTTTTGTTTTTCTTATCGATCCTTGTTGATCCATTTTTCTTCTTCTTTAGAATTCTCTAAGCTTGGACAGTACATCAACTACATCACTCTCTTCAGAGC
>JACBKR010002056.1:0-37413 GCA_014218235.1 Colocasia esculenta | reverse complement strand
GACATATGTCAAGCTATTATTCGTTGAAAAAAATATGAAAAACTATTGACTAAATATATGTCAGCGGTTAGAAGCCGTTGACATACATTAGATATATCAACAGATTTAAGCCGCGACAGACAGAGAATATGTGTCAATGGCTATGTGTTGTAGACATATAAGAATAGGGAGAGAATTAATTATTAGTCCCTCGCAGGGATCTGACATTATTTTCAGGTCCCTGTCAGGTTTTCAACAGCTTTCGGTCCCTGCTTTATGCAGAACTTATTTTTGAAGTCCCTGCTTTTAATCCCCGTTATTCCTCCTCCGTTATCCCAAAAATGTGTAACTGTTATCCAAAAGTGTGTAACTACACAAATACGTACTTACACAGTTACATATGTAACTGCGTAAGTATGTAAATCTTATAACTGTGTAAGTATGTAATTACATACTACGCAGTTACATATGTAACTACATACAAATTTATAAGTTTGTAACTCTGTAATTATGATTACCTAGTTATATACTTACATAGTTTTAGAAGGATTACTTAGTTATTTAATTCGTAATATACCAAAAATATGTAACTGCGTAAGTACGTATTTACACAGTTACATGGTAACTACGTAAGTATGTAAATCTTGTAACTGTGTAAGTACGCAGTTACACATGTAATATTATGTAACTACATAGAAATTTATAAGTTTGTAACTCTGTAATTAGGGCTTACCTAGTTACATTACTTACATAGTTTAGAAGGATTTACCTAGTTATTTTAATTCGTAATATAAAACAAATTTTGACCTTACAAGCCGCGCCCGCCTGATGTGCACTGATCTTAATTTAATTTTTTAAATAAAATTTTTAAAGTAAAAATTATTTCAAAAATCGAATTTTAAAATTTTTTTAAAGGGCCACGTTAGTGCGCAGGCGGCGCGGCTTGTAAGGGTCAAAATTGTGTTATATTATGAATTAAAATAACTATGTAAATTCTTCTAAAACTATGTAAGTATGTAGCTAGGTAAGCCCTAATTACAGAGTTACAAATTTATAAAATTTCTATGTAGTTACATAGTTACATGTGAACTACATAAGTATGTAATTATATACTTACACAGTTACAAGATTTACATACTTAGTAGTTACACATGTAACTATGTAGTATGTACTTACGCAGTACACACTTTTGGTATATTACGAATTAAAATAACTAGGAATATCCTTCTAAAACTATGAAGTAGGTAACTAGGTCACCCTATTACAGAGTTACAAACTTATAAAATTTCTATGTAGTTATATAGTTACATGTGTAACTGTGTAAGTATAAGTATGACAGTTACAGGATTTACATACTTATGCAGTTACACATGTAACTGTGTAAGTACGTATTTACGCAGTTACACCACAAGAATTTGCGGGATTACCGACGGATTATTTCCCGTCGGTAATTCCGACGGATATTCCGACTACAAAAATCTGTCGGAAAATCCGTCGGAACGTCCGACGGAATTAGGCGGAAAATCCGTCGGAACGTCCGATAGAAATATTTCCGTCAGAAAAATCCGTCAGTACTGAAATATTACCGACGGATATTCGACGGAAATATTTCCGTCGGAAATTCCGTCGGTAAAACTGCTTTACCTCCTCCCGCGAAACCTCTCTCTCCTCTTCCTCTCTCTCTCTCTCTCTCTCTCTCTCTCTCTCTCTTCTCTCTCTCCCCTCTCTCTCTCTCTCTCTCTCTCCGCCGTGGTCGCCGCCGCGCTCGCCGCTGCGCGCTCGCCGCCGCGCGCTTGCCGCCGCCGCCGCTGCCCGCTTGCCGCCGCTCGTCGCTGCCCTGCTTGCCGCCGCTCGCCGCCGGGCGCCCCTCTCCTGGTGCGTTCCATCTCCCCCTCTCCACCCCCCGCCACCTCCTCCGGCTCCCATCCCCTCCCAACCCCCCCCCAGCCCCCCTCCCCCCCCCCACCCGGCTCCCCTCCCTTCCCCCCGGCCCCCTGCACGATCCCCCCTCCCCCCCCCCCCACCCGGCCCCCCTCCCTTCCCACCCCCCAACCGGCCCCCCTCCCCTTCCCACCCCCCCCCACCTGCACGATGCCCCCTCCCCTTCCCACCCTTCCCACCGGCCCCCTGCACACCCCCCCACCCGGCCCCCTCCCCTTCCCACCCCCCCCACCTGCATGATGCCCCCCTCCCCTCCCCACCCGGCCCTGCACACCCCCCAACCCGGCCCCCCTCCCCCCCCCCCCACCAGCCCCCCTCCCCTTCCCACCCCCCCTCCTGCAACCCGGCCCCTCCCCTTCCTACCACCCCCCCCCCACCTGTAATAAGTTACAACTTTATCAAAGACTAAAAAATAAATCAAACATCTGATAAAGAGTCTTAATTAATTTGCTATATATCTGTTTCAACTCCAAACTAACATTATATATATACCAGTTTTGGGTTTGAGGAGAGCCACAACACCCTGATCAGGAGAGAAAGCTATGGGTACTACTATGCCCACCCTTTGAGAAAACTCTAATTGGGTATCACCTACTCTAAAAATTTGAACGCATGATGATAACATAACAAGACAGAGAGAGCCCCCACATGTGGGTAGCTTGCTTCCCTGCTGTTCCTTGTTTTTGCCCCAATGGAGGAGGCACCAACTCTGGAAACCAATTTGTAATATACTTGGAGCCTCCAAAGTTTCCCAAGGATATATATTTCTCGATCTAACTTTCAATTAAAGAGCTGTGAGCTTTTATATGACAATCATAAAAAAATTTGACATTGAAGCATTTTCAAAACTAACTTATCATTAATTACTAGGTTTAGTTATAAGAATCTTAGGTTATGTTTAGTATTGGATAAACTAGGATAGAGTGAGGAATCTCTAAAATTCCCCACAATTTTAGGGATATCCTCACTCTATCCCAGTCTATAATTTCAAAATTTAGAAGATATTTTCACTCTATCCCATTCTATAACTCCAAAATTTTGGGTACCAAACATAGCCTAAGATTGCCCTTGTAAACAGAAATCTTCAGGTTTAGATCGATCTTTGATCTGAAGCGGAGACTTTATCTATAGAAAGCACATGAAGGGTCTCAATGATCCCATTCTCCCTCTTGAATGAATGCTAAAGGCATGGAACTATAATGTGACTTGATCAAGATTTAAAAAAATGAGTACAAATCTTTCTTGTAGCTATTAGATCCTTAATTCAAACTTATTTCAATATAACACTATTATATGGATTGTTTTAATTGTTTACTTTCAGTTTAGTGATTAATATTGTATTTCTTATTTAATACAATTCATCTACATGTATGTATGAATTTGGTTTATTATTGCACTGTTCACATGTATGATTTTGTTTCCATATCCTCATATTATTTGGGTTTTAAATTTGATCAATGCATGTATATCATTTTTTAGTGCACACACCTCACGAGAGCGTGTTAAGCCCTGTCAATGAACCTTCCCGTTCAAGACTTGAGATTGATGTACGAGTCTTATTTATTTCAATAATGAGAACGTGTGATATCTAACTCAAAGTCTTGAATTGTCCCGTTTGGACAGTCTGTGAATATATGATCGTAGTTAGGTGGTCATTTACTATGTGTTTGTATTATTTCTTGAAAATTTTGGGTGCGTCTACTCACTCCTCTCTGATATACATTTAGTGAGTTCCCTACAAGCCAATTCATATTAGTGATGGCACTTGTAATCTTGTACCAATCTCTTTTGATAATAAATGAGGTGTTGCATTACTCGTTGTTTATTTATAGTCATTTGATTGATTCTTTCATATTTACCATATTATGATTTAATTTCATATTTTAAATTACTCATGAATAATTGTTATAAATTTTTTTCTAATTAGAGATGAGAGTTCACGATTGGAAATTAGACTCAAAGAAGAACAAATGTCCAACGTATCAAAGTACGGTTGTTTGAACGAAAGATATACTGATGGATATTCGAAGATTGCATGATGGTTTCTTTTGGTGAAAGAGAAGATGAAGAAAATCATAAAGATTATTCGGAAAGAAGAAAGACAAAGTTTAGAAAATAAAAGTGGATTATCTGTTATTGTTCAAGATGAAAAATGACTACGATATTCTGTAATCTTACGACGTAGTTGGTGTGGTAGTATGTACATGTTTAGTGGAAAAAACTAGTCAAATTTGTGGGAAAATAATTGTGTCAAAGAGCTTGACATTTGAAAGTTATGTCTTCCCATTATGTACGAAGAGATGTATTCGGTAAACTATATTTAGGGATATCAGTGGTGGTAGTTCAAAACCTAGGAAATCTAATAAGAAGCTGGTGAATAAAGAGCCGATCAAGTGGTGGTGCCTAATATGAAGACATCATGGTTTGTATGAACAAATAGTCTTGTGTTATTTTTAATGTTCAATACCATTAGTATTTATATGTGCTCAAATTTATTTGATATTCATGTATGCACTCTTCATTTATCTTTACGTCAACGCTTGTTTCACCCATTAGCTCTGGACTCCATATAACGTATGTATCATATGTATGGTACTTGAACGATGTGAGGGGTGTTGGATTTTAACTCGTGACATGACATTTAATCTGTGTAGGAAAAATGTCTTATGAGAATCGGTCATGGATGTACCGTGGAATAGTGAATGGAGTTGTGACCGAGGAGTTTAAAGACGGAGTTGACAGTTTTATTCAGTTTGCTTGAGTAATTCATCAGTAGCAGTTGATCCGATGGGTAACATCCGATGTCCGTGTTCGGCTTGTAAGAATAGAAAGTGGATATCGACATGGGATGTACAGCATCATTTGTATACGAGAGGATTTGTTGCCCATTATGAGTTATGGTCGTTCATGGTGAGCTGAATATTCAGTCGTCTGCACCAACTAATTACTTTGCCTCCACAAGTACGTACGTAGACATGGTTGTCGATGCTGCTGGTCCGGAGTTCAATATTCATGAAGATCAAACAAATAAAAAGTGTCGAATGATACAGCTCAGAGATTTTATCATATGGGATGGTTGTGAAGCATACGCGGTTGTCTGCAGTGTCGCAGCTACTGAATTTGAAATCTGAATTTCATATGAGCGTCAGTTGTTTTGATCGGCTTCTCTTACTCGTCAAGAGTATGCTTCCTCAATCAGAGAGGTTACCTACTGACTTTTACCGTGTGCGAAGAAGATGGTGAATGATCTGGTGCTTGGTTTTATGAAAATTGATGCATGTCCGAATCACTGTATGCTGTACTACAAAGATGATGTGGAGAAGACATCATGTTGTATTTGTAAACATGATAGATTCAAGCCCAAGAGAGGGGACAAGTCAAAGCAGAAGGATGTTCCGTATAAGTCATTGCGGTACTTTCCGATCACACCCAGATTGCAGCGGTTGTTCATGTCCCCGAAGACAACTGGACATATGACTTGGCATGCGGAAACAGTCCGTCGTGACGAAGGTGAAATGAGTCATCCTGCCGATGGTGAAACTTGGGCTCATTTTAGCCGTACTCATCCTTACTTCTCAAGGGATCCACGCAACGTGCGGTGGGTTTATGCACAGACGGTTTCAATCCATTCGGAGGCTCGGTGGCATCTTACTCATGTTGGCCAGTATTCCTAACACCGTATAACCTTCCGCCAGGCATGTGCATGAAGCGTGAGAATCTGTTCCTTTCATTGCTGATTCCGGGTCAAAAAGTCCAGGAAAAAAATATAGACATATATCTCAGACCGTTGATTGATGAGCTGAAATTGTTATGGTCAGATGGGGTTCTCTCTTATGATGCATCCAGAAAACAAAATTTCAATTTGAAAGCTGCATTAATGTGGACAATAAGTGACTTTCCAGCGTACGGCATGTTATCTGGCTGGAGCACACATGGGAGGTTGGCATGTCCTTATTGCATGGAGGATTCTAAATTATTTGTGTTGAAATCTGGGGGAAAATCATGTTGGTTCGATTGTCATCGTCGATTTCTACGAGTGACCATCATTTCCGAAAGCAAAAAGATTCTTTTATGAAAAATACAATTGTGATGGAGGAGGTAGATATGGAACGGGTGTCTGGTGGAAACATGGCGAGGCGGGTCCAGAACTTACCGACTGTAACACAACTGCTGGTAGTACCCGACAAATCCCTGGCTTTGGGAAGGATCACAATTGGGTGAAGCAAAGCATATTTGGGAATTGCCTTATTGGTCAACACTTTTGATACGACATAACCTAGACGTCATGCATATAGAGAAGAATATTTTGATAATGTGTTCAATATAGTTATGGACGTCAAAGGCAAAACGAAGGATAACGTCAAGGCACGTTTGGATTTGAAAGTACTTTGCAGACATCCAGAACTAGAGCTGCAGCATATTAGTGGAAAAGTGGTGCAACCTAAAGCTTCATATGTGCTTGGGGCCAGACAGATTAAGGAAGTCTTGCAATGGTTGAAGCAATTGAGATTTCCGGATGAATATGTCTCGAATATTGCCGTTGTGTAAATGTCAACGAGGGAAAAATATACGGAATGAAGAGTCATGACTGCCATGTTTTCATGCAAAGACTGATACCACTTGCTTTTCGTGAGTTGTTACCGAAGCAAATATGGGGAGCAATGACTGAGCTGAGTCAATTCTTCAGGATTTATCTGCATCAGAACTCAGGCTTCATGACTTGCAAAATATGGAGCAAAATATAATACAGACAGTCTGCAAATTAGAGAAGATATTTCCTCCAGCATTCTTTGATTCAATGGAGCACCTGATCATCCATTTGCCATATGAGGCTAGGGTCGGAGGACCAGTACAATTTGATGGATGTATCCGTTTGAGAGGTATATTTATATCTCAATTATTCACATTACGACGATCTTTTATATTTCATATGTATTCATTTGAATTATTGTCGTAGGTGCATGCACGATCTTAAGATGAAAGTCCGCAACAAAGCACAAGTTGAGGGCTCCATTACCCAGGCGTACCTCATTGAGGAGATATCGAACTTCTGTTCGATGTACTTTGACACAGAAATACGAACCGACGCACTCAACCTCCACGTAATGATGATGGTGGAGATTCTAATGTGTCTGACCGACTCTCTGTATTCAAGTGTCCCGGACGGGCGTTCGGATATTCTTCTACTCGCGCACTCGAAGACAGAGAGTTGGTAGTGCGGAGATCTACATGTTCATGAATTGCGCAGAACTAGACCCCTACATTGAGTAAGCTCTCAACACTTATGATGTACATCATTTGCGTGCAATGCTGCAGAACTGAAAGGTTGGATGACATTTACATTGCAGAGAGTTTGACTCGGTCATACTGCAACGGAATCCACGTCTAACTGACGTGCAGGTTGAAAAGGAACGGGAGAAGTCTTTTCCTACTTGGTTAAGATCTCGAGTATGTGTCTAAATATTTTGAAACATAAGTGTTATGTTCTTATGCATACAAAAAGTGTTGTAATTTGTCAATGTCTGTCTATTTTTTTGATAATAGGTTGAACAAGGTTTTATTACCGATTCAAGAGTACAAGATATCAGTTATGGCCCCTCGAAGATTGTACGTGTCTATCCAGGCTACATTGTGAATGGATACAGATTTCACACGAGAGATTATGGGCGGAATAAGTCTACGATGAACAGCGGCGTATGTGTGAAGGGAAGTGCCTACAATGAAAATGAAATTGACTATTATGGCATTCTCGAAGAAGTCATTGAACTGCAATTTTTGGGACAAGACAACAATGTATTTCTCTTCAAGTGTCATTGGTTTGATCCGACATCTATTTCATGACACAAATATGGAATTGTCGATGTCAAGCATAAGTCCAAGTTGAGTATATATGAGCCATTCATTCTGGCGACACAAGCCCAACAAGTTTATTATTCAAATTATTCATCCCTAATTAAGAGATTGGTGGGCTGCATGTAGAGTGAAATCAAGGCTATTCCCTGAGTATGAGCTTCTCCCGACTGATGATGAGCTCGAAGGTGTTGATGACAATTTTTTCCAATCAGATCGGAGTGACGCACGAGAGTTGGCAGCTTCTACGCAGTTCAGTGTTGATGATATAAATGAAACAATTTGCTTATATAGGATAACGAACAGGAAGAAGTTGACCCAAATGCCCTTGAGCGGGAGGTGGAGTTGATGTGGAGGAAGAGTCCCAGCATGATGAGGATGAAGTTGAGGATGATGACGAAGATGATGCTGAATTAAACATGTCTTCAGCATCTGATGATGAATATAGATAATATACCCTATATTTTGTAAGAACTTCGTGTTGTTGCTAATTATATGTTCATATTAAATTGCTACTTCAAATTTGAGTGCTGATGACATGTTATATCTTTATTTATCTCAATAGAGATATGGTACGTGGAGGACGGAGTCGGACGGTTTCCACGTCCGTTGGCCGAGGTCCGCGTCCCCGTCCACGACAGGTATATGTATATGTAAACACAAAACTCTATATATTATTGTTCATATTAAATTCACGAGATATAACGTACATATAATTTTGCAGGGACTGCCTCCCCGTCCACGCCGGTCGTCCAGGCGACAGGTATACATATATTGTTGTTCAATTTAAATTCATATTTTCTAATGTGTATATAATTTTGCAGGGACCGCCTCCCCGCCGACCACGCGAGTAGTGCCACCTTTCCCTTCTTCCTCACCACCAGGTACATGTATGTTTCAATAGATTAGTATGTTTGTTTTCTTACAATTTATACAATAATAGTGTACTAAATTGTTTTCAACAGAGGTGGAGAGCCAGCATCTAGCAGTTGAGGAGGGGCCTCAGCTACCAGGACGGCAGCCATGCTGGATCTCAGGGTAAAGTTGATCACTTCAAACTTGTATTTGTTATTTATGTTATCCATTTCATGTACAAAATTAATGTGCAATTGCAGGGGGAAGATAGATCCGGTTCTGCTTCCCGCTATATTACGTCGCTGGTCCACGCACATATTCCAGGACCAGTGGATGCATGGAGAGAGTTCCCAGTGCCCGTCCGGGATTTATTATTTGACATGTTCACGATATTTTTATTTCATTTTTAATTACTATCTCTGTTAGTGCAGAAAGTTGAGTAATTTTATTCTTTACAGCGGAGGTTCGCGTTCACGAGACCGAGGATCTCCCTCGAGCTCGAGCCGTCTGGGAGTCTACTGCCCAGACTAATTTAAGAAAGTCGATGCGAGAAACCGGGACAAAGCAATGAAGACCACAGGCAACCAAGATCCTATGGCTTGGCTGGATTACGGCCTGTTTGGCTGAGGAGGGACTATTGGGAGTCCCTTTGTGAGCGTTGGGCTGCTGGACCATGGCAGGAGCGGTCACAGGCGGCAAAACGCAACCGATCATCCATTCGGAGAAGAATGTGCATACTAGTGGGTCCGTATCTTATGCGACCCACAACCAAAAATTGGTAAGCATATTATTGTTCAATTGCTTAATACATTGATTATTATTGTGAAACTAACTAATTTTTTTGAATTGTAAGCATCACGAGCTCGAGCGTGCCCCTACTTTCGCGAGTTATTTGATCGGACTCATAAGCGGAAGGGGACGGATGACTATGTTAGCGAGAGTGCCCGCACAATCGCTGTAAGTCAAGCTATAAATTATGAATTCAATTAAGATATTAAATAATTTGTTTTCAATAATTTAATTTTAATTTGTTCTGCAGGAGCCTACGACAGGACGATGGCGTAGCGCTATGCAGAGGGCACTCCCCAGCCAGACTTGGATCCGGAGGTGGGTCGACGTAGCGGGAGGGCCGAAGAAGGGTGAGTGTACGGCTTTGGGGACAGCCTGGATACTCATCCAGTGTTGTCCTCATATGCGAGTTCGATCGCTCCTCCGGCATACGCGAGTTCATCTGCTGCGCCCCCGTCAGTGGTGTAGAGGAGATAGTAGAGACCTCATTCGGGAAGAGCTACGGGCACAGCTACAAAACAACAGGCAGAGCTACAGACGCAGTTCAGCGATATGGTTCAGCAGTTGATCACAGCCATGCAGGGAGTACGCCCTACAAGCCAGCACCTCAGATCAGTATTAATATTAATTCATATACTTTTGATGAGATGAAACCACTAAAGAATGTCAACAGGGAAAAAAAAAGAAATCTAAAATAGGGATATTAAAAAAACCTGCATTAAAGGGTCAAAACACACAACCCGGGGTCCAAAATCCCAAATAGGGATCCGATCGGCGTGCCGTTTTCTCCGACACGACTGGGTGGGTTAAAGTGACGTGTGGGAACTGACGGAATTAATTTGGACTCCGGGTTAGGTTGGGCGTTCAAATGACGGATCTAAAAAACACTCAAGTATATATAAAGGGTCAAAACCTACAACCTGGGGGTCCAAAATCCCAATAGGGATCGGATCGGCGTACCGTTTGCTCCGACACGACCGGTGGGTTAAAATGACGTGTAGGAACTGACGGAATCCAATTTGGACCCGGGTTGGGTTGGGCGTTCAATGACGGATCTAAAAAACAATCAAGTATGTATAAAGGGTCAAAACCTACAACCTGGGGGTCAAAAATCCCAAATAGGGATCGGATCGGCATGCCGTTTGCTCCGACACGACCGGATGGGTTAAAGTGACGTGTGGGAACTGACGGAATTCAATTTGGACTCCCGGATTGGGTTGGGCGTTCAATGACGGATCTAAAAAACAGTCAAGTATATATAAAGGGCTAAAAACTACAACCTGGGGGTCCAAATCCCAAATAGGGATCGAATCGATGTGCCGTTTGCTCCGACACGATCGGGTGGGTTAAAGTGACGTGTGGGAACTGACAGAATCAATTTGGACTCCGGATTGGATTGGACGTTCAATTGACGGATCTAAAAAACAGTCAAGTATGTATAAAGGGCTAAAACCTACAACCTGGGGGTCCAAAATCCCAAATAGGGATCGGATCGGCGTGTGTTTTCTCCGACACGACGGGTGGGTTAAAGTGACGTGTGGGAACTGACGGAATCCAATTTGGATCCCCGGATTATGTTCGGCGTTGAAATGACGGATCTAAAAAACAGTCAAGTATATATAAAGGCTAAAACCAACAACCGGGGGTCCAAAATCCAAATAGGGATCGGATCGGCGTGCCGTTTTCTCTGACACGACCGGGTGGGTTAAAGTGACGTGTGGGAACTGACGGAATCCAATTTGGACTCCCGGATTGGGTTGGCATTCATTGACAGATCGAAAAAACAGTCAAGTATGTATAAAGGGCTAAAACCTACAACCTGGGGGTCCAAAATCTCAAATAGGGATCGAATCGATGTGCCGTTTGCTCCGACACGATCGGGTGGGTTAAAGTGACGTGTGGGAACTGACGACAGAATCCAATTTGGACTCCCGGATTGGATTGGACGTTCAATTGACGGATCTAAAAAACAGTCAAGTATGTATAAAGGGCTAAAACCTACAACCTGGGGGTCCAAAATCCCAAATAGGGATCGGATCGGCGTGTCGTTTTCTCCGACACGACCGGGGGGTTAAAGTGACGTGGGGAACTGACGGAATCCAATTTGGATCCCGGATTATGTTCGGCGTTGAAATGACGGATCTAAAAAAAAGTATATATAAAGGGCTAAAACCTACAACCGGGGGTCAAAATCCCAAATAGGGATCGGATCGGCGTGCCATTTTCTCGACACGACCGGGGGTTAAAGTGACGTGTGGGAACTGACGGAATCTAATTTTGATCCGGATTGGGTTGGAATTGAAATGACGGATTTAAAAACAGCCAAGTATATATAAATGGCTAAAACCTACAACCCGGGGGTCTAAATCCCAAATAGGGATCGATCGGCGTGCTGTTTTCTCCGACACGACCGGGTGGGTTAAAGTGACGTGCGAGACTGACGGAATCCAATTTGAATCCCCGATTGGGTTGGGCATTGAAATGACGGATCTAAAAAACAGCCAAGTATATATAAAGGTCTAAAACCTACAACCCGGGGGTCCAAAATCCCAAATAGGGATCGGATCGGCATGCCGTTTTCTCCGACACGACCGGGTGGGTTAAAGTGACGTGTGGGAACTGACAGAATCCAATTGGATCTCCGGATTGAGTTGGGCATGAAATGACAGATCTAAAAAACAGTCAAGTATATATAAAGGGCTAAAACCTACAACCCGGGGGTCCAAAATCCCAAATAGGGATCGGATCGGTGTGGTTTGCTCCGACACGACCGGGTGGGTTAAAATGACGTGTGGGAACTGACAGAATCCAATTTGGACTCTCGGATTGGATTGGACGTTCAATTGACGGATCTAAAAAAACAGTCAAGTATGTATAAAGGGCTAAAACCTACAACCCGGGGGTCCAAAATCTCAAATAGGGATCAGATCGGCGTGTCGTTTCTCCGACACGACCGAGTTAAAGTGACGTGTGGGAACTGACGGAATCCAATTTGGATCACCAGATTGTGTTCGGCGTTGAAATGACGGATCTAAAAACAACCAAGTATATATAAAGGGCTAAAACTTACAACCCGGGGTCCAAAATCTCAAATAGGGATCGGATCGGCGTGTCGTTTCTCCGACACGACCAGGTGGGTTAAAGTGACGTGTGGGAACTGACGGAATCTAATTTGGATCTCCGGATTGGTTGGGCATTAAAATGACGGATCTAAAAAACAGCCAAGTATATATAAAGGGTAAAAACCTACAACCGGGAGTCCAAAATCCCAATAGGGATCGGATCGGTGTGCCGTTTTCTCCGACACGACCTGGGGGGTTAAAGTGACGTGTGGGAACTGACGGAATCCAATTTGAATCCCGGATTGGGTTGGGCATTGAAATGACGGATCTAAAAATAGTCAAGTATATAAAGGTCTAAAACTACAACCTGGGGGTCCAAAATCCCAAATAGGGATCGGATCGGCATGTCGTTTTCTCCGACACGACCGGGTGGGTTAAAGTGACGTGTGGGAACTGACAGAATCCAATTTGGATCTCCGGATTGGGTTGGGCATTGAAATGACGGATCTAAAAAAACAGCCAAGTATATATAAAAGGCTAAAACCTACAACCTGGGGGTCCAAAATCCCAAAATAGGGATCGGATCAGCGTGTCGTTTTCTCCGACACGACCGGGTGGGTTAAAGTGACGTGTGGGAACTGACGAAATCCAATTTGGATCCCGGAGGGGTGGGCATTGAAATGACGGATTTAAAAAACAGCAAGTATATATAAAGGGCTAAAACCTACAAACCGGGGGTCCAAAATCCCAAATAGGGATCCGATCGGCGTGCCGTTTTGTCCGACACAACCGGGTGAGTTAAAGTGACGTGTGAGAACTGACGAAATCCAATTTGGATCCCGAATTGGGTTGGGCATTGAAATGACGGATCTAAAAAATAGCCAAGTATATATAAAGGGCTAAAAACCTACAACCCGGGGGTCCAAAATCCCAAATAGGGATCCGATCGGCGTGCCATTTCTCCGACACGACCGGGGGGTTAAGTGAGTGATGTGTGGGAACTGACGGAATCCAATTTGGATCCCCAGATTGGGTTGGGCATTGAAATGACGGATCTAAAAAAAAGCCAAGTATATATAAGGGTTAAAACCTACAACCCGGGGGTCCAAAATCCCAAATAGGGATCGGATCGGCGTGCCGTTTTGTCCGACACGATCGGGTGGGTTACAGTGACGTGGGGAACTGACGGAATCCAATTTGAATCTTCGGATTGGGTTGGGCATTGAAATAACAGATCTAAAAAAACAACCAAGTATATATAAAGGGCTAAAACCTACAACCCGGGGGTGCAAAATCCCAAATAGGGGTCGGATCAGCGTGTCGTTTTCTCCAACACGACCGGGTGGGTTAAAGTGACGTGTGGGAACTGACGGAATCCAATTTGGATTCGCGGATTGTGTTCGGCGTTCAAATGACAGATCTAAAAACACCAAAAAAACGATGGATCTAAAAATAGTATCTAATTAAACTTGAGAAATAATCACATATTTTAAATTTAATTTTGAAAATAATGTATGTCTTTTAATTATTATTAATGTTTCTCATATTAATTTTTTTAATATAAAATCCACCTCCGGCACCTGACGATGACGAGGCAGGGATAGCAGACGATCCAGTAGATCTGTCTTGATTTTTTGTATTTATTATTTTGTATGTTTATATTTGTTGTATTTTATGATTTATGTGATCGTGTGAGTATTTGTGAAATTTATGAATATTGTAGCAGGTTTGAAAAATTATTTTTATTTGTCAATTATGAAAAATATATATATACTGCACATTCCGACGGATTTTCCGACGGATAAATATCCGTCGGAAACTATAAATTACTGACGGAAGAAATCTGTCGGTAATTCCATCTATAGTTCTGATGGATTTTTTCCGACGGGTTGTGTGAGTATTTACCGACAGAAAAGCCGACTGATTTACCCCGTCGATAAATACTGACGAAATTTCCGACGGATGTATCCGTCGGAGTTTCCGACCTATTTCCGACGGAATTCTCTTCTGTCGGTAATTTCTGACCAAGTATTTCGAACGGACCATTTCCGACGAGCTTCGGATGGAAACCTGTCGGAAGGCTCATTTTCCGACGGATTACCGTCAGATTTCCGATGGATTATTCCGTCGAAAAAGCCGCATTTCTTGTAGTGTTACATACTTTTGGGATAACGGTACACACTTTTGGGATAAGTGGAGAGGATAACAGGGGTTAAAAGCAAGGACTTAAAATAAGCCTTGCATAAAGGAAGGACCAGAAGACTTTGAAAACCTACAGGGACTTGAAAATAATGTCAGATCCCTGCCAGGGACTAATAATTAATTCTCCTTAAAGAATATGCCAGCAGCTTATTAAAGTCGTTGACAAAGATCTATTTTTAAGAGAAAAAAAAATTGGCGCCTGCTCTGCCCTTGCCCTCGGCCTTGCATCCCCCCGTCCCAGTGCTGCACCCCCACCCCCATCTCCTTGAGGAGGGAACTGTCGAGGTGGTCACGTTGGAGACCGACATCCACAATGACGCCCGCTCATGGTCCCCTGTTCCAATAACGCCACCACGTCCACTGAGCTCAGCATCCCAACAAACCTCACCACCCTCGACTCCTCTGCGGACTGTGTAGGAGGCAGCGACAGTTACTTTGATGCCCAAGATGCTGGTGCACCGCTACAGGCTTCCTCAAAACAGCAACGGCACCCTCGCTGCACTCGCCGATGGCCCTGATCGCACGATGGAGGCCTCCATCGTGATGCAGAAACATCAAGGCCTCCATCTCCTGGCGTCGGATCGGGCCGCCTCTGACTGACGACAATGGCTTTCCCCGTGAGGCCGAGTGCGATTCAGAGGACTCCCCCCCCCCCCCCCCCCCCAAGTCTGCACCACCCACAGCCTCCCCTCATCCAGTACTGGCAGGAGATGAAGCTGGCCGCCAGGGAGAAGCCGATGAAGAAGCAGATGAGGAAGTAGGAGGTCGGGGAGTTGATGCAGGTGGTGAAGAACACGGGGGGTGCCGTGACAAGGATGAGTGTGAAGGAGAGGCGGGGGCCGACGAGGTCGCAGGCCGTGCACATGGCCGGTCGGGCGAATACAACGCCGGAAGATGAGGTCCCGACGACGTTCAAGCATCGGTGCAGGATGGGAAGTTGAGGACGACAACCATGGGTGTGTGGAAAGGAAGCTTGTCAAAGGGAAGACAAAAGTTTAGAGAGAGAGAGAGAAGAGTGGAGGATGGTGAGTGGAAGGAAAATGGAAGGGGGTTGTGGGGCCGACGGGTGGGGGGTGTAGTGGAGAGAGAAAAGTTGCTACCTCCTGCCATTTTTTTATTAGTACTTGTCAACAGCTCCTCTGAGCCATTGACAAAAGTTATATTTGTCAATGGCCTGAATAAGCCACTGACAAATGGCTGCACAAATGGCAAAAAATCGCCCACCATTTTTTCACCTTTTTTTGAAGTATGTGTCAAGGACTTCATGGAGCCGTTGACAAAGGTTCAGCATATGTCAACGGCTCCATGAAGTCGTTGACATAAACCTTTGTCAATGGCTCCATGAGGTCGTTGACATATAATTAATCTTTGTCAACGACTTCATGGAGCTGTTGATATATGCTTAATCTTTGTCAATGGCTCCATGAAGTTGTTGACATATACTTAACCTTTGTCAACGGCTTCATGAGGTCGTTGACATATGCATAATCTTTGTCAATGACTTCGTGAAGTCGTTGATATATGTATCATTTGTCAACGGCTATCCTTAGCTATTGACATATGATTCATATGTCAAATACTTTTCTTAGCCGCTGATATATAGTTGTTAAAAAATCTTATTTTTCTTGTAGTGTATGTGAAAGCACAAAACATTACCATACAAATCTCATTGTGATATCCATCAATGAGAACAAAATATCAAGTGCGTAAAGTGTGTCAAATGATGAAACTCTCACACAGTATTGAGGATGTTAGTTTGGTTAGAGAATGAGAGCTCATTTGTCTTCAAATATGATTTGGCACTTAGAATCATCCAACAGAACCTGCATGTCAAGGTAAAATAGATATGACATTTCATCAAGTAGATAATAATATAAGTATTTAAAACAAAGATAAGTTACATTCTGGCTTGCATATTCTTTAAGCCACAAGGCATAACTTCCTATTCCATCTTTGAGATTTTTAACTCATGGTCCTTGACGAAGAGAGGGACATTGAGCTTACAAACATAAGCTAAGGAAACTTCACGAAACTCATCTCGTATATATATGCCTACCCATGACAAATTTGTCCCTGTCAGTGTTCATGACAATGTCTGTACCCACTTTTTCTCCCTCTACATTGAGCAATTTAACTTTTCTTTCTTGTAGTTGAGATTAAAACGTTAAAACGAACAATGATTAAACCATATGTTGCAAGTAATTGTGATGAGCAAACACATAAACTTCCAGATGTAAGAAAATTATAAGAAAATTAAAATGCAATATATGTCTAACATCACGTACATATAGCACTTACACATTAGAAAAGAAAAAAAAAATAAATTAGATTACCTCTAGGATACACTCCTTCATAACATTGTTGTTCTGCAATAGATACAATGCATCAACATATATATAATACAACTCTATATTACGGTAGCAATGACGGTGGAAATTGGCCTACAACCACAAGCATTGTATGGATGGATTCCGGGGAGTGGAGATGGTATCAACATTTTTGAAGATCAGTGGTGCTAGGGGCGAAGCCTGAATGAATTTCCTTAGGAATTCTGTTTGGATTAGTTGGAGGGAGAAAAGTTATCGAAATTGATGGATGGTAAATTGGTAATGGTAAGTGGGACAAGAGTGAACTTAGGCGGGTGTTTCCTGAAGGCGTACGTTGCTTGCTTAATTGAAAATTGACCTACATTGAGTTGTGACAGGGCTGATGAAAGATTCTGGATCCCAGACAAATATGGAAAATTTACTACTCGTGGAGCATACAAATGGATATGGAAAGGGGTGTGTTGTTCTTCACAGATGAATCAACAAATAGATTGGAGAAAGATCTGGAACTGGCCAACTCAAAACAGAATTGAAGTATTCTTGTGGAAGTTAGTATGGAGGAGGTTTCCAACTAAGATGTATTTGAAGTCTCGCAATCTTCAGATACCTAGGAGATGCCACAGGTGCTGGGAAGAGATGGAGGATGACTCACATGCACTGGTTTCATATAAGAAGTCTAGAGTTTTATGGAGGCAAGTTGTGGCACATTTAGGATGGACTTCAGACCCAGTGAACCTGGCGGAATTATGGGGTTGGGTAGCCAGTTTGAAGGAAAAACATTTGTATGCCAGTTACATAAAAGCAGTGGTAGCATTTACCTTGGATGCCTTATGGAAAGATAGAAATGAGAATCTGTTTAAAGGGGAACAAAAAAGCAAAGAGCCTGAGCAAAGATTAATATTTGAAGCTTGTGTGAGGTTTATTAAGGTAAATTGGGACAGATTTGGGGCATGTGGTGTGGAAAATCAAGTTCAACAAGACTGGTGCAGAATGTGGGGATTCCAAACTAAAGTGATAACTTCGCAGAAGAATAGGAACAGACCCTCTATGGGATTGTTCAAAGTAAATTTTGATGGAGCATGCAATCTTACAAAGAAAGCAGGGAAGCTGAGCAGGTTTTATAATAAGAGATTCATCCAGTTTTTGCTGGAAAGTAGGAGCCTGTTATATGGGTAATTGCTCAGCACTAAAGGCAGAGGCATTAGCAGCATGAGAATGTGTTAAAGTAGCAAATATGTTGAAGGAAGAAATCAACATGGAAGGGTTATGGCTAGAAGGGGACAATAAATTCATAATCGATCTGATCAACAACAACAAAGAGGAAGCACCACAGGGGATTAAATACATAATACAAGATATCATGCGTCAGCTCAGTAGATTTAGAAAGGAAAAAGTAATACATATCAACAGAGATGGAACAAGGCAGCTGATTGGCTAGCTGCGCAGGCTAAAGAGGCTAAGTTCACTATTCAGTGGAGGTCTGAAATCCCATATGAATTGGCTATTGTTTGCAGGATTGAGATAAGTAACTCTGAAGTCTGGGATCCTCCATAGACAGTAGTTTGGTGGCTTTCTTTCGTTTGTTTTTGTGGAGGCTACGAGTTTAGTTTTTTTAGTTTTCTCTTGTGGTTTGTGATGCCTGCCTTAATGCAGTATCTGTATTGAACGATGTATGCTGTTCTGCTTTAAGCATGTGATAGGGGCTTGTTAGAAGCAATGGCGCGCTCAGATCTATATGCGAATAAAGATTGTACTCACTAAAAATTTAACATAGATTGAACTTTTGTTGTCCCAATGTACATCCTACAAATTAGTGACCAGAAAAAGGAAATGAAATGTGCTGAGCTATTGGAAAACTTGAAGAAAAAAAATTGCAATAATTTGCATGTGTTGTTATTATTAATTTGGACGATATAAGAAAAAATAATGCTTTTTACCGAAGGCTTTCAGCATAATTGCAGCCTGGTTCAAGACACAAATTTTCCAATGACTAACACTTGCATTGTACAATTCACCATTCTTTTTCATTGTAAATATGCATTTATCATAAATAAAAAAGCTACACAGCAAGGCAATTTTAACTGGTTAGTTATACTGTTATAGCACCTTATGACCCTTTTGCAGCTCACTTTAGATTTTAAATCAATTAATTATGTTCATCTCACAGTAGGTTATAAGAGTGTGCAATAACTAAAGTTAGATTTTCCCCAAATACTTGCAATAAGGACCTGAAGACAAGACATGCATTTTGATATCAATCAAGATAAGTATCAAGCTTATACCATATACAATTTTAAACCAGTTATAGACAATGCCATAACAAGAATTTCCATACCTGCCCATTTGAATGTGCAGAAAAGTACTCTGTTGTGTGACTCGGAGAGACCATTAGAGCATTGACATCACTCTTATGGTGGCAATGTCCCCATAAAAGAGTTACATGCTAAGTGTCCCAAAATTTGACGCTCCCAGTATTGTCTCCACAAATTATAGGGGTCCCACACTTGATGACCAAGGACAGAGTTCCTGCTTGCTACTTAAGCCTCCAAGACCAACAGTGTTCCTATAGATTTCATGGGCACTTGTAGCATCTCAGCACCTTATTAAACTGCAAGATGCATTCTAAAATTGTAAGGGAATTCAAAAAATATATACCAACTGAAGAAACAAGTAAAAAGTTAAATGTGCAAATATTCTTCTACACGAATAACTATAACCAACTCCAACTTTTTCATATTCTTGAGATCATTGATGGTAATGTAAATAGTAACTAGGAACAGTCTGAAAAGGCCCTGCCATAAAGAAGATATATAGAATATTAAACATTAATGGAGTGCACAACTGGAGCTTGCAGTGTATACACCATGGTCCATACATTTATAGGTTGCTTAACTAGAAATAAAACATGAGAAGAAGTTTCAAGCGCCTGACATAGGAGAAGTCACTAGAATCATTACAAGAGATATGGAGAATAAATGCACAAGGATGGAAAGAGAATAATTTTCTGAGCAAAGGTCACAAGGCTGCTGCAGCAGTCGTCATTGACAGAATATGAAGGCATAGAAATTGCACTCAGCTTTCTATAAGGAGAAGAGGACCACACAGTCGACATATCTCATGCTGGCAAAAATAAAATAAAATCATAAGCGCAAATAGTGAGTTCTTAGCTAGACAAGCGCTGTGTTAGCAACACTTATCGACCAGCAAGACGTATGTATAAAGTGGGGTATTATTGCAAAAATTTGAAACAACCAAGGGACAACATTGAACCAGCTGTAAGTAGATGTGTTAATGAGATCAGGGTGTTGATCTCATCTGTGAAAATGCCGCACCCTAATCTTTGACTTGTGCTAGGAAGAATCAAGCAACAGATTCTAGTTAGTCTATCTACCGCCTGTAAAAACCACTGCATTTGAAACACTTGGGGGTTTGGAGGCACCATTCCTCGCTGAAAGAGAGAGGGTTACTAGCATGAACAGTACTGATACTTGCCTTAGAGCTGATCATAGGAAGGCCTCCCCCTTCCGATGGGCCCCTGACGATACCTCAGACTTTGATTGCCTACTGCCCACAGAGATGGCGGCGCCCTCGCCGCACTCCGCCAACTCACAAGGGCAAAATTCCAAGTGAGGAAATCGCACAACAGAAACGACCGACATGCCAGAGATGGTGGCGTTGTTCGACCATGAAGCTGCAACGTTTTGTCCGACCCTGATGTCACTGTAGTTGCGGCGGGCTTTGGTGCTCAGCTATCGTACAAAATTGGGCGGGAATCGCAGGATCAGTGGCGTGGACAGGCCATAACCACCACAGAGCGCGCACGAGGAGGAGGAGGAGGAGGAGGAGGAGGAGGAGAGTCATCCTGCTCTTCCCACCAGATGGCCGGGAGTGGCTGAAGATACGGGGTCGGACGGTAGCGACCCACGACCTGCAACCCATTAATATGCACTTTAGGAGCGGGCACCCAAAGCAGGATTACTCCTTACCTAAATTTTAGGGAAGGGAGACAATTTAACATACTTTTGGGTGATCCAAGTTATTTTTAGATAACTCTACCCCACATCAAGAGTGGGACAGAGATGATTATATATTTTTTTTTATTATAATTTTTAAAATTATTTTATTATATATCTTATAAAATTTTAGTTTTTAAAATAAATTTAGTCAAAGAAGAAAAGTTAACCAAAAAATAATAAAAAAAAACTTATGGATAGTTTTAACCTTCAACCAAAGTGGGGTAGACTAATTTCTAGGTTAATAGACCCTCGAGTAGCTTAACCTTGAACCAAAGTGACCTAATTCTGTTATCCACGAGCCATTACAATAAAATTATGTTATATTTACGGTGGAAAATCGTTCGTGAAGACTTATATTTACGGAACTACTTATGATAAAAAATTGATGATGTAGCCACTAATACTATAAGTCTAGCTACTGTTTTGTCAACTAAGTGTTACCATTGACTGTGAACTGTAAGTGAAAAAAAATTTATACGAACGCAAAATAATCGTAAGTGATATAATATAAGCTATATATAGACACAACAATATTTTCAAATAAAATCGTAAGAATTTGACTGTTGACTTACTATACTTACTGAAATAAAATGTAATTATTCATTCTTTTTTTATTATAATTATTACATTTTTGAACTATAAATAGTAAGAATTTAACCATAGCAAATTTTTCCTGCAATAACAATCACTACAAAAAAAGCATGAATAGCGACCAACAATTTTAGTCACTATTCGGTGACTATTCGGTCGCTAATAAGATCGACGACCAAATAGCGACCGAATACGTCGGCCAAAATATATTGGTCACAATATTATGATCAAAAAAATTTAGTCGCTATTCAGTCGCTAATCTGAGACTAAAAATAGGCAGTCTATGTTCGGTTGCTAATTGGACGACCAACTAATATAGCGATCGAAACTATTCAGTCGCAATATCAGTCACTAAATAGTGACCGAAATTATGACCGAAAGTATTCGGTCGTTAATACTTAACAGCAACCAAATCTATTTAGTCTCAATTTCGGTCACATGGTGACCGAAATTGAGACCGTAAGTGTTCGGTCACTGAGTGAACTTATTGACCGAACATGTTCGGTCACAATTTCGGTCACTATTTAGTGATTGAAACTGTGACTGAATCCGTACAGTCACAAAATTAAATGTCTACAAAATATTGCAACCAAACTCATTCGGTCACTAATCGGCCTGTAATTATTATTTATTTTTTTATTTATAAATAATAAAAACCTATTTTACAATAATAAAAAAATACAAAACACATAATCAATAAAGACAACAATGCATAAAGAAATGTCTACAACAATAAAACGAAATCATGCATTTTAAGTGTCCACGTCCTCGTCGGCCTCCTCGTCTCCTCTGACGCCATCCGTTGGAGGTACCAACAAAATGAAAATAAAATAACAAATTAAAACTAAATATAAAAATATTTATTTTTTAAAAATTATTTATAATTTTGAACTCCAAACCCAAGTTCAAATAATTCTAACTACATTAATTTGATGATTGTGTATTTGAGTGACGAGCGCAAACTGAAAGTCCGATTTGAACTCCGTCAGTTTTCACAAGTCAATCTCATCGGCCCGACCGTGTTGGAATGAATCAGACGCCGATCGGATAAGTATTTATAATTTTGGACCCCTAAACTCGAGTTCAAATAGTTTCTAACTAATTAATTTGGCAATTGTGTATTTGAGCGTCGAGTGCAAACCAGAAGTACGATTTGAACTCTGTCAACTTCTACAAGTCATTCTCATCACCCCGGCTGTGTTGGAATGAATCGGACGTTGATCAGATAAGTATTTTTAATTTTGGACCCCTAAACCTGAGTTCAAATAATTTCTAACTAATTAATTTGGCAATTGTGTATTTGAGCATTGACCACATACCATAAGTCCGATTTAAACTCTGTCAGTTTCTACATGTCATTCTCATTGCCCCGAACGTGTTGGAACAAATCAGACATCAATCAAATAAGTATTTCTAATTTTGAACTGTAAACCCAAGTTCAAATAATTTTTAACTACATTAATTTGGCGATTGTGGTACTTGAACGTCGAGCGTAAACCGGAAGTCTGATTTGAACTCCGTCAGTTTTCACAAGTCATTCTGACCGGCATGGTCGTATTGGAATAAACTAAACATCGATCGAATAAGCATTTCTAATTTTGGAGCCCTAAACCTGAGTTCAAATAGTTTCTAACTAATTAATTTGACGATTTTGTATTTAAGCATCGAGCATAAAACGAAAGTCTGATATGAACTCTATTAGTTTCAGCTAGTCATTCTCATCGCCATGATGGTGTTGGAACAAACCGAACGTCAATCGGATAAGTATTTCGAATTTTGGACCCCGAAGCCGATTTCAAATAATTTCTAACTACATTAATTTTGTTATTATGTATTTGAGCACCAAGTACAAACCAAAAGTCTGATTTGAACTACGTTAGTTTTCACAAGTCGTTCTCATTGTCCGGTCATGATGGAACAAATCGGACACCGATCGGATAAGTATTTCTAATTTTGGACCCTTAAACCCAAGTTTAAATATTTTTTAACTAATTAATTTGGCGATTGTGTATTTGAGCGTCGAACGCTAATTGAAAGTCTGATTTAAACTCTATCAGTTTTTACAAGTCATTCTCATCGCCCTGGTTGTGTTGGAATGAACCAAACATCAATCAGATAACTATTTCCAACTATGGACCGCCAACATGAGTTCAAATAATTTCTAACTAATTAATGTGGCGGTGTATTTGAGGGTTGAACACAAACCAGAAGTCCAATTTGAACTCCGTTAATTTCTACAAGTCATTCTCATCGCCCCGACCATGTTGTAACAAACTGGACGTCGATCGAATAAGTATTTCAAATTTTGGACTCCAAACCTGAGTTCAAATAATTTCTAACTACATTAATTTGGCGATTATGTATTTGAACGCCGAGCGCAAACCAAAATTCTAATTTGAACTCTGTCGATTTTCACAAGTCATTCTCATTGGCCCGACCATGTTGGAATGAATCAAACAATGATCAGATACGTACTTCTAATTTTGGACCCCTAAACTCAAGTTCAAATAGTTTCTAACTAATTAATTTGGCGATTATGTATTTGAGCATCGAGCATAAACCAGAAGTCCGATTTGAACTCTGTCAACTTCTACAAGTCATTCTCATCACCCCGACCATGTTGGAATGAACCGGACGTCGATCAGATAAGTATTTCTAATTTTGGACGCCTAAATCTGAGTTCAAATAGTTTCTAACTAATTAATTTGACGATTGTGTAGTTGAGCGTCGAGCACAACCCAAAAGTCTGATTTGAACTCTGTCAGTTTCTACAAGTCATTCTCATCGCCCCGGCCGTGTTGGAACAAATCGGACGTCGATCGTATAAGTATTTCTAATTTTAGACTCCAAACCTGAGTTCAAATAATTTTCAACTACATTTATTTGACGATTGTGTATTTGAATGCCGAGCACAAACTAGAAGTCCGATTTGAACTTTGTCAGTTTTCACAAGTCATTCTGACCGGCTCGGTCGAGTTGGAACAAACTGAACGTCGATCGGATAAGTATTTCTAATTTTGGACGCCTAAATTTGAGTTCAAATAGTTTGTAACTAATTAATTTGACAATTGTGTATTTGAGCGTCGAGCACAAATCGAAAGTCTGATTTGAACTCTGTCAATTTCTACAAGTCATTCTCATTGCCCCGGCTGTGTTGGAACAAACCTGACGTCGATCATATAAGTGTTTCTAATTTTAGACTCCAAACCCAAGTTCAAATAATTTTCAACTACATTTATTTGACGATTGTGTATTTGAATGCCAAGCGCAAACTAGAAGTCCAATTTGAACTTTGTCAGTTTTCACAAGTCATTCTGACCGGCTCGGCTATGTTGGAACAAACTAAACGCCGATCGAATAAGCATTTCTAATTTTGGACCCCTAAACCCGAGTTCAAATAGTTTCTAACTAATTAATTTTACGATTTTGTATTTGAGTGTTGAGCATAAGCCAGAAGTTTGATTTGAACTCTATTAGTTTCTACAAGTCATTCTCATCGCCACAACCATGTTGGAACAAACCGAACACCGATCAGATAAGTATTTAGAATTTTGGACCCCAAACCCAAGTTCAAATAATTTCTAACTACATTAATTTAGTGATTGTGTATTTGAGCACCGAGTGCAAACCGGAAGTATGATTTGAACTCCGCCCAACCGTGTTGGAACAAACCAGACACCGATCGGATAAATATTTCTAATTTTGGACCCCTAAACTAGAGTTCAAATAGTTTTTAACTAATTAATTTGGTGATTGTATATTTGAACGTCGAGCGCAAATCAGAAGTTTGATTTGAACTCTGTCAGTTTCTACAAGTCATTCTCATCGCCTCGGCTGGGTTGGAATGAATTGGACATCAATCGGATAAGTATTTTCAACTTTGGACCCCTAAACACGAGTTCAAATAATTTCTATCTAATTAATTTGGCGATTGTATGTTTGAGTGTCGAGCACAAATCGGAAGTCCGATTTGAGCTCCGTCAATATCTACAAGTCATTCTCATCGCACCAGCCATGCTATAACAAGCTGGACGTCGATCAAATAAGTATTTCTAATTTTTGACTCCAAACTTGAGTTCAAATAATTTCTAACTACATTAATTTGGCGATTATGTATTTGAACACCGAGCGCAATCAGAAAATCTGATTTGAACTTCGTCAAATTTTACAAGTCATTCTGATCGGCCCGGCCATGTTGGAACAAATCGAACGCCGATCAGATAAGCATTACTAATTTTGGACTCCTAAATCCGAGTTCAAATAGTTTCTAACTAATTAATTTAGCGAATGTGTATTTGATCGTCGAGCGTAAACTGGAAGTCCGATTTGAACTCTGACAGTGTCTACAAGTCATTCTCACCGCCCTAGCCGTGTTGGAACAAATCGAATGTCTATCGGATAAGTATTTCTAATTTTGGACCCCTGAACCCGAGTTCAAATAGTTTCTAACTAATTAATTTGGCGATTTTGTATTTGAGCATCGAGCACAAATAGGAGGTCCGATTTGAACTCTATTAGTTTCTACAAGTCATTCTCATCGCCCCTGCTGTGTTGGTACAAACTGGACATCGATCAAATAAGTATTTCTAATTTTGAACTACAAACCCAAGTTCAAATTGTCACGCCCCAAATATTTAGCAGCGGAATAAATACCGGGGGATGTGAACGATACAAACCGGCGTATCACAGTTGAATAGTGCAGAGTCACATTCAGATATAACAACACATTCAAGACTATAATATGGTCACCAATAGTATACTTTAATTCATTTCATTCAACTAGATACAACCTCATATAAGAAGAATTAACCAAAGGGTCCATTATTCAAATAACTTCCAGAAAAGTTTCACTATTACATAGACTACTCAATTTCTATTTCTAACTATCATCTATTCTAGGACGGGTGCTCGTCACTCTTGCCCAGTCCCATCCGACTCCACGGGTTCTTCATCACTACCTGAAAAAGGGCAGGATGATAGGGGTGAGCGAACTAGCTCAGTAGGATTTACATCTCAATAACGTGCGGGCACTAGTATACATGATTAACATTTTAAGTAGGTAGATATGCATATGAATATGATGACAATGTATGCAATACTAACAGATTGAATAGCAGAATAGAACGGATATCGTATCAGATCAAAATGTCAAATGCATATACAATGAACAGATGTTTCAAGAATAGAATCATGTCAGAAGAGATTGGCCATATTCAAGCAGAGTTCATGTGTTCACAAGAACAAACGTATCATATCATGTCAAGTCAAACTTATCAAGTCAAACAGGAGGCACATATTCACAAATCTTGCATGTCAGGTGTGCTATGCCAAGCACCAAGAGTCCATACTCCCTCGGTTAACAAGTACGTTGGGGCGCTCCTCCCCAGGACCGGACAGGGCCCTATTGCACAGGCATTGTATCAAGTTTTGGACCGGAGTCCCACGTTGTGCCGAACAAACATATTCATATTATGGCCACAGAGTTTCAATGACAAGCTCATAGTAAAAAGAACATGATCATTTATAGAGTCAAGGAATGACAAACAGCTCAAAAGAACAAGGCAGGATAACATCGTATCTTATATTTCATAATTCATTAATGTCTTGACAAGAGGGTGTTTCTAAAGACAGATCATATGTAGAACATGTACTTTCCTAACATGTATGCATATGACAATTAATCAATTGAACACCGGAAAACATGAAACCATGAAACTTATATGCAAATCATAACATTTACACCACTAACATGTCCATACTAATCATGTATTCATCCCCACATTCATATCATATTATTATCTTATCAATTGACAATAAGCAAGATCACAAGATAATCCAAGGATCATAAGAACAATCAAAATTTACACATTAGAATCATATTCATATCATTACCATTTCCTTTAATGGTTTGATTTATTTAAAGTCCATGCATACCATATAACATCATGTACATGCTTGAAGACATCATGAAATGACTAGACTCCGATTATACAAAAATCTTGTAAGGGTAGTGTCGACACTAGATCAGGTGGTGTCGACACCATGCTCCAAATCCAAGATAAAATAGGTAAAACTGGTCAGGTAGTGTCGACACTAGTTCAGGTAGTGTCGACACAGTGCATCAAATACAAGGCAAAAAAGTCAAGTAGTGTCGACACGAGATCAAGTAGTGTCGACACCAGAGACAGCTTCCAGAAAACCCTTAACCAATATGGGACAGTGTGTCGACACTAGCATAGGTGGTGTCGACACTAGATCAGCTTTCCAGCACTTTCTGGTCAAACTGGGGGAGTGTGTCGACACTAGATGGGACTGTGTCGACACTAGAGGCTTTCCCAGAACACCATTTGGGCTGTTTTGGGACAGCAGGTACACTAGCTCAGGCTGTGTCGACACGAGTGGCTTTCCCAGAACAAAACACATGGTCATGTGGAACCCGATGACACATCTCATGCAGCGATTCACTTACGACTCTTATAACTCTTTAACGAGTGACATTAGACAAAATGTTCAACATGAAAGATGAAGAGGACAACTATTAGAAGAACTTTTATGTTGAGGGTTTGATCTAATTCGGTCTTGAATCCCAAGAAAACATATGAAGAACAGAAAATCAAGTGTAGCCCGAAATTGCAGTATCATGCAGAGACTCTCTTATCATGCTCCTAACTCTCTAACGAAGGATTTTTTGGACAAAACGTCCAACATAGAAGATGATCGTGACTTCAATTGGAAGAACTTTATGAATAAAGTTTAGTCAAATTTGGTCTTAAATCGTATGCACAATATGACGAACGAGAAAAGCCCTAACAATGCAAGACTTCGGGAAAATCACCAATACACAAAGAATACTCCATGAAAATTAGGCAAATCAAGTGCAAATGATCCTAGACTCAAAGAACTACATGTTGGCATTGGTTTTCTTTAATCTTGGCCCGAAAACACCTACCTTTATGAAGATCTAAAATCTGTTGATGTTCTGGACACAACAGAAGATGCAGGGGATGAAGCTCCGGATTCCCAGCCTTTCTCCTGTTCCTCAGAAGTTCTTGCTTACTTCCAATGACTCCAACTTAGTTGTTAAACCTTCCCCAAGAGTTTAGGGACGAGTTCTTATAGTTTTAGGATGTTTAAGAGTCCTAATGATGCTAGGAAAGGGGCTACGAGCTCTGTTTCCTAGTTTCCAGAAAATCTGGGATTCCTTTACTTAAAAGAGGTAGCCAAGGTTTAGGAAACCACCAATTGAGATTGAGTTCGGTTTTGGCTTACCTTACATGACTAATCAACCATCTTTTAACTCTAATTGCCCCTTCTAATTATGTCATAATTACCTACATAAATTTCTGGTAATTCCCTGTCCAGTTCATTCATATCCTTGGGCCAAATGTGTTATAGCCCAATCTTATTTAATAGGTCATTAACACATGGTATTGGAAGTCTCCAATACGATTATTTATTTTATCCCTCTATATTTCTGAAATTTTAAATTGTTAAATTTCCGGGGTGTTACATCCTCCCCCACTTAAGAAATTTGGTCCCCAAATTTACGCCTAATGGTGTAGATCGTACCTGAGAATAGCTCCGGTGGTTTTTCTTCATTCTATCCTCTGTTTCCCAGGTAGCATTAGTAACTCCATCTCGACTCCATTGGACCTTCACCATAGGTATGGTACGATACCTGAGTCGCTGAATCTTCCGATCCAACAGTTTGATCGGCTTCTCTTCATAAGTCAGGTCCTCCCGAATCTCTAAGTCCTCGTGGTCAATTACATGGTCGGCATTGAATAAGTACTTCCGTAGCATGGATATGTGGAACACATTATGCACGTTTGCTAGTTGCGGAGGTAGTGCAAGTCTATACGCCACCTGACCAATTCTTTCCAGAATTTCAAATGGCCCTATAAATCTGGGACTCAACTTTCCTTTGATCCCAAATCTTTGTATTCCCCGAAGGCGAGGCCTTCAAGAAAACATGTTCGCCAACCTGAAATTCCAGTTCTCTCATCCTCTTGTCTGCATAACTCTTCTGTCTGGATTGTGCTATCTTCAGACGTTCCCTGACAATCTGAACCTTCCGGACAGTGGCCTCAATCAAGTCGGGTCCAACCCATTGGTTCTCCCCAACCTCTTCCCAACAAAGGGGTGATCTGCAACTCCTGCCATATAAGGCTTCAAATGGAGCCATTTTGATACTGGCCTGATAACTGTTGTTATATGCAAACTCCATCAGGTACAACTGATCATCCCATTGACCTTTGAAATCCAGCACCAAGCACGAAGCATATCCTCCACAATTTGATTGGTCCTTTCAGTTTGTCCATCAGTCTGAGGATGGAAGGCAGTACTAAAGTTTAATTTAGTACCCATTGCTGCTTGTAAACCCTTCCAGAAGTGTGAAGTAAATCTAGGGTCCCGATCTGATATTATGCTAGATGGAACCCGTGCAATCTAACTACTTCCTTAACATATAGAGCGGCCAACACATCTACTGACCATGTACTCTTGATCGGCAAGAAGTGAGCCGACTTAGTCAATCGGTCAACTATTACCCAAATTGCATCCTTACCACCTCTAGTCTTGGGCAATCCCATGATAAAGTCCATACCGATACTATCCCACTTTTTTTGTTGACACCAATAATAAAGAATTCGGAGGATGGAAGACGAATGCCCTGTGTGGGGCAATACTTAGATGTCTAGAAGAATTTACAATTTTATTCAGAAATTAAAGAGATACATGGGGACTAAAGCCCCAAAATAGTGAGAGAAAGGTCAAATGACCTGATTGAAAATGGAGAGGAGAGAATGGCGAAAAGAGGATGAATGCCCTGTGCTGGGGTGAGACTTAGAGACTATGAAGAATGTACAAAATTATTTGGAATTAAAAAGATAAGTGGGCTAAAGCCCCGAATGTAGTGGGAGAAAGGTCGAATGACCTGATTGAAAATGGCAAGGAGGGAATTGCATGAAGATTTTGGAGACTCTGGCGGGGCCTGAGGGGTTTGGAGGAGAAGGAGGGCACGATGCTCTGCGAGAGGAAGAATCCAGATGGGCCGGAGGGGAGAGGGAACAAGTGGGTCACGAGGGGCCAAGGAGGGAGGTGCGCCGCGTGGGGCGCAAAAGGGAAAGGTGCCGCGTAGGGCACAAGAAGGAGATGTGCCGCGTGGGGCACGGGACGGAGATGTGCCATGTGGGGCACGGGAGGAGTTGTGACACTAGGGCATGGAAAGGAGTTGTGCCATGTGGGGCACGATGAGGGAATGTGCCACGTGGGGCACGGAAGGGAGTTGTGCCACGTGGGGCACAAAGGGGAGTAAGGATTACAAAATGGGACACGATGCCCAGTGCAAGAAAATGAATCTTAAAAAAGATGGAAATGAAATGCCTCCCGTGGGAGGGAATGTGGAGAATCCACGAGAAGGTGCTAAGGAGCACAAAAGATGATTGGAATGAAAAAGAAGAAGGTAGCGGAGGCCTCTTGGTCTTTTGCCTTTCCCGACGTTTGATGTTCCGCTTGGGAGTTGGCATTCTGACCCTCAGGTACTTCCTCTCATAATGGGCTCAGCGGCGGATGGTCTTGCTCTTCTCGGAGGGGTTGAACGGCTCTCATGGATTGGATTGTTGACTTCCGTCGGAGTTTCAAGCAATAGTGGCAACTCCCTTGAATATAATTCAATGAAAGGGTGGGAGTTCCATCGGTAGAGTTGGAAGCAATGAAGAGGGGACCGTGCCCAAGATTGTAAAGCGTTGATTATGGGAAGGGGCACAACCCTTTGGGCATTGATTGTGCCAATGATTTGGCCTTGGAGTGTGTAAGCACAATTTGGATAGTTGACCCCTTCACTGGCGTGTGAAGGTTCCAACAATGGTGTGAGGGGTCACGAGAGCTTGGAGGAGAGATTCCCTATGAGTACTTTGAAATGTCCTGGTTGGCAACCGAAATGATTGGCATTTGATTAGAAGGCCTCTTGATGGCCATGGATGGAGGGGAGGACTCCCGCTCGGTGAATTTACCCGTTATAGAAACAATGACCGACATGCGAGGAATATGATCTTGAATTTTGAAAAGCATGCCCGATCCTGGGGCTTCCTTCTGCTGACTCGGTTGTTGCTCCTTGAAAACTTGCACCCACTCCGTTGGATGTGGGTGGATGTGGGGGTAGTGGGAGGCTGTATGGCCTGTGGAGGTGTAGTGGGTATGATAGGGAGGCCTTGCACGGGTTCGGTTGACAATGGTGTTGGCAAAATGGGAAGTGTAATGATTGGTGTAATGGTGGGTGGAGGCTTAATTATGGAAGGCTTAATGGTGAGGGTTTAATGATAATGGATGGCAATGTGGGAGGGTAGGTAAATGGCGCACGAACATGACCTCGGAAGGTTCATCGTCGTAACACCAAGTGGTTTCATGGATGGGTTGGCTATTGGCAACCTCGTCTTGAGCAACAGGCTGTGATGGAGGTGAAGGTTGTTGTGGGGGTAGTTGTGGTGGTATGGGAGCTGGCATGGGTGCTGGAGCAGGTGCATTATTGAGCACAGGAGCTTCTTCTTGAATTGCAGGGGCATCGTATTGCCCAGTTGGAGGTTGTTGGGTCCGAGGAGGATGATCAGTGGAAGCCTGGGTGGAGGCATGTTGTGGTAGATGGGTAGTGTGTGCGAAGGTGTATATGAGGTAGGTGTTGTATGGTGGCGAGGTTGATGGTGGATGGCGTCCACTGATCCGTTCTTTCTCGGATTAATTTGATGAAAAAGATCTACGATCGGGTAGTCCATCAGATGTGTCTGGATGTAACGTCCCTGCTTGTAGAGCTCTTCCATTGTTTCGATTTGGTTGATGGCCAGGATGTGCTTAAACCTCGGAGCAGAGTTGGAAATGATGATTTTAATTTGCTCTGACTCTGAGAGCACATATTGCAGGTGGGTGGCCATTGACCTCCAACGGTCAGCAATTGTACAAATGCCTCGTCGGCCCTCATCTTCTCAGATGCTAGATCCGTGATAGAGAGATAGGGACTAACGCGGTCCTTGTACCTCTGAAGGAATTTTTTATGCAATGGGCGGAAGTTCCCTGCCTCACTTGGCTCTAGAGAAATATAACCATTTGAGTGCAGGCCTCAAGAGATTTTCTAAATAGATATGCCAAGGTGATTGGGTCCTCGTTGCCAACGAGAGGACTCATAGAGACTCCTTGACATGAAGGTAGGGATTGCTCGTGCCATTGTACAGTCGATACGAGGGCATCTCCGAAGGATGTATGTAAATTTGAGGGAGAGCCGGCATGGCGGCAACGGGGTCACCCGTGGGATTTGAAAGCTTATTTCTTTGACTCTCCAGATCGTTCAATTTCTGGAGAAGAGCATTTTGGAGTGGAGTGGGTGTGTGGACGCTCCGTTCCGTGCAACCCCGGGTGCAGTTGATGTTCCGAAGGTTCCTGAACGTTGCCGCTCCCTCGTTGGCGTTGGATGGATGCCGTACTTCTTTGACCTCCTCGTTTGACCAGGTTGACCAAGGGGAAAGGCAAAGAAAATAGCAAATGAATGGAGGGGAGGTGATCGCCAGGGCCTCACCTGTGCCCAAGGAGGGTGTTATGATCACGTCGATGACGTTGCCTCGCACAGCAATAGATGGCGGGACTCCAACTTTCCTTTCTTTGGCTGGCCAAAAGAAGGAAGCTCCACGGTCTCCTTAAAAAGTGTTCCTTCCACAAAAGGAAGCTCTATTAGACTTTGAGATGATTTAGTAAACGTCCTAAATAGAAAGAAGAAGCCCAAAAGGAGAGCCTCTTACCGGTTGCGGGCTTTAGAAGAGGGGTGGCCAAATGCTATGACCACCCTTCTTCCCTCCATTTTTGGTTTGGAAAACCCCTTTTTGGTGTGTAGGAAGGTGCCCTACATGCCTAGGGTGAGTGTGTGTGTGTAGTGAGTTGCATGCAAAGACTAAAGGAGAAGAAAGTGAAAGAGAGGGAGATGATCCTCATTGTAGCATCTTGTTTAGATCCTTTGTGGACTCCCCAGCACATGGTGAAGCCTCTTGGATGCTCCAAAGGTTGAGAAGAAGAGAGGGAACAAGGGTGGAAGCTTGGGCGTCCAGCATCTCCCCCCCCCCCCCCCCCCTCACTTAGAAGGCCAAGGAGTGACCTATATAGGCAGTGGGGTCGGAGCTAGGAAGCCTAGGATGCTCAAGTGTGAGAAAACACACTTAAACATGTGGAAATCCATGTGTTAGGGCTTGAACCAATGAGAGGGGCCAAGTAGGACTTTTACTGAGTGAAGGGGGTGCCAAGGTGGCCCATTTGCCCGTTGGGAACGGCCCCATGCGTTGCATGGCAGAGGAGAGGGTGCTTAGTGGGCTGGAATCTCGGGTAGTTGCGTAGACCAAGTAAACCAGGTTGACGTCAAACGATGCTACTGCCAACCCCATGCAGGCGTCAACCCCTATGGACGCCAACCTAATCGACGTCCATGGGATGTGCCGCCAACCAGAGGTCAGCGGCAGTCGATGTTTCCGTCTACATGGAATCTGAGGCAAGTCAACAAGCGGTCAAATAGCCTTATTGGGCCATGAACCACCCGAAGATGGGCCAAATCTCGCGTCTACAAATTCCCCTCCAAGACATCCGATCTTGCAAGGGAAGTAGAGCGGACTGAAAGGTTAGTGTCACAGTAAACAGAGGACGCAGAGATTTAATGGAAGGGCCATCTCCGAGGATAGGAAATCTAGCAAGCCACATGAATGAGTTAGGCTAGAAGCAAGTGAGAATCGTTTGAGAGACAAATGGGGATAAGAGGAAGGGTGATCTACCCTGTAACTACAACTGCAACCCAACGTTAGGGTCCCTGGCATTGCCGTGTAGGACTTTGACTAGTTTCTGGTGTTGTCTGAGTCAAAGGAGTTGTAATATGACGGTTGAATCGAGAGATCTCATAACTGGAGTCCGTCTGGACCCGCTGACCTAATGAGGACGTCTGTCCAAATTTAGGGGGTTGTGGAGATAGAGGATTGATTGATCTCTCAAAGGATTATCAAAAGATTCTAACTGGAATCAATATTTGGAATGCCGGAAGTCCAGAATTAAGCTCATGACTGGCGAAAGGTTCACACGAACTTACAAGACTGGAATGATTACTTATGATATGCATGGTGGGACAAGTGGAGAAGGGGGGCAACAAAGACCCGAAATTCAGCTTGGATATTCGAGAAAGTGGTGCTGACTCGGTAGTCCACCTGAGCTAGGGAGCCACAGAGCAATTGAGGAAAATCTCCATTTTTTTTTTGAGTTAAGAGAATGTTAGTAGTGAAATCCTAAATGCATGTGGGTGTGGGTTCCCTATCTAAAATGCAAGTTAGAACCAGAGGAAATTTCTAAGGCCATACGAATAACTAAGGGATCGCAAACCCGTCATAGTTTTAGTAAAGGGGAACTTTGGGTTCACGGTTTCCAAGTTATTCACCTCTGGTGACTAATCCAACATTAGACATACTGTGTAACACTCACAGTCGCATGAGTGATCCTGAATTTGATGCGCTGCTTGTGCTTAAATATCTATAAGACAACCTGAAGCACAAGATATAGAATAAGGCCATGTAAAGCTTTGAAAATTCCGGAATATTAACGTCCAGAGCGAATGCCGCCAACCTGCTATTGACGTCACAAGAGGCGCCGTTTACCTGAGTAGGCATCTACAAATGCTGCCGTCAATAGTTGACTGACGACAACCGATATTGACGTTGACATACCAGTGCATTAAACCGAAAAAAATAGCTATGGAAGGCCATAAAAACTTCCTTCTCCTCCTTCATCCCCTCCTTCCTCAACTCCGAACCAAAGAGCTCAGGGACGAACTATAACAGCAAACATGGCTTCCTAATCAACCGGAACGTCCACGAGCACGAACCCGGGGATTTTTAAGCGAAGTTCTGAGGCATTTGAGCACCCGACTGGCCAATGGGGAGGTATGCAACGCCTATTTATGCTCTTTTCATGCTGAAAATGCCCAAAACTCTCTCTCACAGCACTCCCTAGATGTGCAGGAGGTACCTGCTTCCCAAGCCAAGGCCAGGTGCGGGCCTTCTCCTGGCTGGTTAACCTGATGAACGCGATTTCCCTGGACATGATGAGCTTCAATGGAGCATCTAATTTGAGCTTCATGGTGGTGCTGGAGAAGAACATGAAGGAGATGTGGTGGGGTTTTGACGCCCTAGGAGCGCTCGTGGAGCGGTGGCATCCACACACACACATGTTCGTGATGCAGGGATTCGAGGCGAGCGTGTTGTTGGAAGAGGCGGAGTTGTTGCTGGGGTGGAGGCGATGCTTGGAGTACGAAGAGATGACCCCTCTCTTCCCATGGGAAGTGATCATTTCGGATGTCATATGGGATAAGAAGGAGGTGTTGAGAATGGCGAACAAGCATGGGATCTTCCTGAACCAGCTGGCCGGTGGCTAATCCAGTATGCGAAGGAGATTGGATGAGAGAGGGAGACCCGGGGATTGAGACTCTGCTTGGCGGTGGTGTTTTTGTTCCCCACTAGCGGCGACTTCCTCCTGTATGAACATGTGAGGATCCTGTCTCTACTATGGCATGGGCAGTCACTTGCCCCTGTAGTGCTGGCACACCTTTACAGCTCCTGACCACGATGAGCTTAGGTAGACGCACATGCGGGAGCTTGTTCCTGCTTCAGGTATGGATGGAAGCTCATTTGAAGTCTGATTTTTCTGAGAAGCAACCTACCCCTTCCAGAATTTTCCTTCGGAGTTCAGTGCATTGTAGCAGGGACTGGTATGAGCCAGAGGATGAAATCAAGTGTGTGACAGCACACTTCAAGAGCAGAGATGCCTGGCGAGATTACCTAGGCTACTTCCCAGTGGAGGATTTCATTGTGAGGCCACTGTTCATGAGGACAATTGAATTCAGGGTTCGCACTGGCTGGTTGGTGCTGATCAGATGGTAGTGTATCAGCCACATCGGTGCCAGTGTCAGCTCGGAATACCACGGGGAATTCCAGCTTCATCCCACTGCACCGACATGATCATCTCTGGGAGGAACGAGAAGCTCATGAAGAAAGCTAAGAAGACATGGGAGAAATACACAGTGAGCAAGAAAGTGGGACAAGCACTGCAGGAGAATTGGAAACACATCTGGAAATATGAGAAATACATTGACACAATTCGCCCGATTTCTGTGATTTCTTTATGGCTCGTAGAGCGAAATGATGTACTCTTCTCATTTTCAATAAGTGTAACACAAATTTTGATGAATAGACAATGAGTAGGTTTGTGTTGAATGTGTTGATTGGCTTGAAATGTGGGAATGGACTAAATTGAGCATTAAATGCACCTCAAATGTGTTGAATAGTCTTCAATTGAGTGTTGAATGGAGTGGTCTGTGAAGATTGAAGATGAGCTATTGACGTCCAATCGAAAGCTGCCAACTATAGGTAGGCGTCCACAAGGAGGCCGTTAACTGCCAGAACAGAGGAGAGACGGCTGGGTCGATGGACATCTACAGGAAGTAGACGTCCACCCCCTAGTCGTTGACCGGAGTACAAGTCTGACAGGGTTACCTCGGGGCCAGAGATAGAGGGCCACGAGGTCGCCGCCAAAAGGGAATGAATGGCCCACCGATTGACGTCAAGGGAATTTCAGCGGCCACGACATGGACGTCAATTTGAAATTACTGCTTTACCTTCCCGAGGCCATTTTGGTGCCGCTTCACCCCATTCAAACCACTGAGTGCCTGTTCACTTCCCTCTCACACTCTTCCTTGCACTATTTCCCTTAATCTCTAAACCTTCAATCCAATCCTTC